>JAYEVI010000077.1:0-185617 GCA_036346575.1 Dendrocalamus sinicus | reverse complement strand
TCCCAAAAAGAAAAGGAGCCATGTGTTGTGTCGTCCAGTCATGTGATAGGATGGTAGCCAAACCTTCCCTCTCCATCGTGCATTGCCCTCGAAAAACTACTCATAATGATTGAGCCATGGTAAGGGTCCTCCTACTCACAATGATTGAGCCATGGTAAGGGTCCTCCTTCTGTCAAAAATTGGGAATGACAATTTGTGAAGCTGGCATGCCACGATCGCTGTCTCCATGTGCCTCATCGGCGTTGCCCTTGTATGGGTCATCCTCTAGAGGTGCCTTGACTCACTCACTGGCTAGAGACTAAGGTCGAGATGCATCTCTAGGTCTGCAAGCTATTCTTGGTGGCCACTCAACACTTGGAAAATATGCACGAGTTGTTTGCTAAGATTGGTGAAAGTCTTAGCCTCCTCCATAAAAGCGGCAAGATTGTTGTCTTTGATACCAAGATGTTATGGTAGAGGATAGCACAGTCACCCTCACAAGGAGGCTCGACCCAAAACCAACCGATTATGAACTGAATTGTTTATTGATTGATTTCCAATTAAACATCGAAGCCTTTATATATTAGGTGCCTAACCATATGAAAAAACATATCATATTTAGGAAAGGAATAACTAGACTATCCTAACAATAATATCCTAAGGAAGACAACTAATAATGGAGCTTATCTCCCGTGGTGATACCATCTTCAGTTGATACGATTGCATCTCGATATATTTGGTTGGCATTGTAGCCAATCAACGATCATTGTTGTCGATCGACAAAACTATCCTTCTATCTTTGCGCCCTAGACACGATGCCGTTGGTAAGTCTGGCCCATAAACACGTCCACAACATGGGGTTTGGTGATTACCTAGTTGCCATCAACCTTTTGAGCTTTTCAAATGTTATCAATCACGACTTCCTCAAGAGCACACCGGGCTAGTCCATAGTTTTACTCATAGTTATTGACTTTTTCTTGTCACGCCTCATAATGCATATGTCATGTCATGAATGCATTTCTCCATCATTTCACAATGTATCACATTTATCATCATAAATCAAGTAGCGTCAAATAATGTACGAATCACAAATTTCACAACCACCACCATCTACCGCTCTACCATGTATTTGCCTGATTATTCTCAGGAGCGATGAGTGAACGGCTCCCCACTAGGACCTCCACCTATACAAACATCGATCTCGACTCAGTATTTTGTAGCAACACAAGCCTTTACATGCACGCAACCAATTTCACGCGCAATACTCGACATTGTGAACAAGTTGCTTGAGGATAATGATCGACACGTGAGTACAAACCCTATTTTTCTTCTATTTTCTTTTTCTCTCTTTTTCTTTTCCTTCCCTTCATTTTCTTCTTGGACTGGGTGAACACTCACCTCTTCTCTCTCTTCTTCTTTTTCATTCAGCCGAAGGGCCCTCCATTCCTCTCCTCTCTCTATCACTCTCTCTTCTTCACCGACCTCTCCTTTCCTCTTGTAGGTCCATGCTGGCCTCCTCAAATCCGGTTGGCCGGGCCGAATATGGCCGTTCCCTAGCCGTCGGGCGCCTCCCATGTGCCGCTCTTTTGCCCTCCCCCTCGGGCTCACCGGCGCAGCTCACGGCCGGCGGAGGCTGGCGCGCGCCTCCCCTGCGGCTCGGCAACCGCCAGCGGCGCCACCTCTCATGTGAGCCTTGGCTGCTGGTGGGATCCCTAGCGCGATGCACGGTGGCCCATCCGCCATTGGCCTCACCTCCTCCCGGCGCTCTCTCCCCCAACACGACACCGTTGCCTCGAGCTCGAGGCCCACTCGGCGCTACCTATGCGCCTTGGTGGTGCCCGACTCCGATTCCCGCTGCCAGCCAAGGTCACTACCTTGAGCCTACCGGCCATAGCTCGCCGCTGGCGAGCTCGGCTCTTGTGCCGGCCGACCCCTCTACTACCAGGGCGGTCCTCTCTTCTTCCCTGTTTACTACTTGCATTCATATTTGTTTTAGCCTCTACTTTTACCTTGCTCTCTTTGTATGCACTTGGTCCTGGGAACACCTACGGGGGTAGCCATGATGGGATTGGGTGGGAGACATGCGCCGGAAGCATGCTCTCCTCCCAAGGCGCACGACGACTCCTACAAGCTCGTCGCGCTAGTGCACTACGGTGGTGCTTTGGGGTTGTGCTAAGTGTGACATGGGTGAGCTTGAAATGGAGGTAGGGAAAGACACCGCTCGCTTGGTGGCTATCGTCGACTTGCATGTCACGTTGAGGAAGGCAAGGTGCGTGGATGATAACGAGGATGGCTGCGTTGCGATTCGGTTGGGCCTCCTCTCTTGCCGTCGTGAGTCGGCTTGGCGTGGATTGGTGGCCATCGACATCCCTGTTATCGTCGGCACCATCCTCACGCCCGACCTTTCAAGCTCCTTGGGGCCTCCTCTCCCCTTACTCCCTCTTCCTCTTCTCTTCCTCTCGCGGAGCTTGCTCTCGGTTTGGGAGGAAAAGTGAAATGGTGCTTGGCTTGGTTACTGTTGGTGGCCTAGCAAGGCTCATTTTTCTTTTAGGATGCTCTCGATTTTGGGTTGAGAGAAAATGGGTGTTTTGATTGTGTGTGGCTTGCTTTGCCTTCTCTAGCTTGGCTTTCCGTTGGGGAAAGAAAGCAGTATGAGGCGAGGAGCTTTGTGTAGGCCCCTGCTTGTGCTGTGCTTGCTTATAAGGCATGGTTGTGAGACTCTCTCTTGGCTTGCTTATAAGGACATGGTTGTGAGACTCTCTCTTGGCTTTATGCAATGACTAGGCTACCCTCTCTTATCCCTAACTCCTATTTAGGTCTCTGTGGGCTTTATGGACTTTTGGTCCAATAGATGGGCTCTGCTATCTTTGATGGCTTTTCTACTACGGGAGGTAAGTTAGAAAAATATGGACGTTGGATTTCTCTCACTTGTATGATGACGCCATATAAGGGAGAGCGCCAATCAGCCTCGAGCAGTCTAGGAACCTCTGGCGCTATTGCTTTGGAATTTCTAAAGCCAATGGCTCAGTCGGCAAAACTCTTATTTATTTCTTTTATTCTCCTTTGGATAGTTTCATTTCTTGCTCTTTTTTTTGCGTTCCAGTGGTATTACACCCAGTCACATAACAACCCAACTATTCGGTACTCTTCCTTGCCTCTCCTCTTCTTGTCATGGCAGTAGATTAGTTGTTTAGTGAACATGCCATTGTCTTATGTTGTTGCGAGAAGAGATGGACTGAGCAGAGTGGCAAGGTGAACCTGAAAGGGTTCCTCTTCTCCATGATCAGATGGGCAGGACTCGAAACCGATGATGATGATGCTAGCAATGAGACTTCTCCCTAGTGTTTCCCCCCCTCCATTTTATTACGATATATCCAATGAACATTTGCACCAGAGTTTTATAGAAGAGTCATTTGTGGTGGAATTTTCAGTTTACTTCGAAATGCAAGTTCGCATGGTTTCAGACTTTGTTAACTAGGTTTTCTTGTAACTAAGCTCAATGTTCAGACCGGATGGAACTTCATGTATACAAGGTATAGAAAGTATTGTCCCTGAAATTAAATTTCAAATATGTATGTGTGCTCATTGATCACCAAAATTTTGATTAAACATTCCAAACCCATGAAGGTCTCTCGGAGACGAGCTTTCTAATTGCAAAAGCATCAATCTTCAATTTCTAGTGGGACACAAACCCCAAAAGGATTTATCTTTCATTTTCTTTAAGTAGGAACAAAATCTAGAGTGTGTCACATAACAGGATGGATCTGGCGAGGGACAAAAGGAGGTCCGACAAATTACATGAGAACCCAGACATTAGCAAGCGCCTTCTTAGCAATCTTGAATTTGCCCGGTAAGTCCTTCCAGTGTCCTTAGCAACCACATGTTGTTTGATGAACAAAGACGCGCCATCTCTCAAGATTTCAAGCTCTGGAAGCCCAGCAATACGGGTAAAGACGTTCCACACAAGTGCATCATCTTTCTTTAGTAAGGTCTCAAACAGCATTCGGAAATGCATGATCCTTTTTGGAGTCGTCTCCATTGGGTTTGCCAGGTTGACAACCTTCAGTGTTGCAAGGGAGAGCGTGAAATTTGCTAGCATCTCTGCAACTAGATTTGCAAGGTTCGTGGATCGATTCAAATCCATTGTATCTAGCTCCTTAAAATGATCCCGAGCGATCGCAATGGCACCAGAACAAACCAGGGAAAACATAGTTAAAAAAAACTATGAAGGAAACTTCTCTCATCACCTACTGCACAAAGCAATGAACAAGCTGTACATATAAGGCCAGGCAAGGTTCTTTATAACGTTAGCCCATGTTGTCTATCAGAAAGGCAGCCGTGTTAGCATTAGTACCACTATGAAAAAGAAATCCACTTGCACTATCAGCAAAACAGTAATTCACTAATTTGTGAGGCAGACGAGGTTTAGAGTAGATAACAAAATGACAAATAATACACTATTATACCGCAAGTTGAACTTGTGATTTTTATCATGGTCGCATAGCTTGAAGCAAGGACTGTAATACTTATTGAACACCTTTTCTTGCAGACAACAATCAACAATGACCCTTATAATTTCCGATCCTGCATACCAATAGAGGAAAAGGCATAAGTAATATTGAGAGAGACACACACAAGCGACATCGTCATGCAGAACATGCATGCACGCTTCCGGAAAGGTCCAGCCTCAAGAGCTTCTCAAAAGCATCTACATAGTCTTGGCACTCATTATAATGCAAAAGATTGCTCTTCGTAGGTCGTGTTCATCCATTGAGCAGGTGAAAGCTGAACCAGTTTTGTGCCTCTACAACATCCTTGCGATAAGCGCGCAACATCTTCAATATTGCCTCATGTGGATGAAACATCCCGGACAACCACCACGCCCTTTCTTTTCGGGTCCAAAAGCTTACTCCACTTTATCCCGCGAGAGGACATCTTACGCCTTCAGTGCTTGGCATGTAAAAGCAGAACTAAATGTTAAATGGATGAAAAGTCTGCATTTACGATGTCACAATTTATACTTCAGATGCGGGCAATAAGTTCAGGTAAAACCTTTCAAGCCACTTTTTATACGAGTGTGGTGTGAAGGATCCTCTTTGGGCCTTTTTGTTTGTTCTTAATGTCACATATTGTGTCGAGCATAAATTCCATCTGCATGGTAAGTTACAAGACACCAAGTTATACAAGACACCAAACTAAAAACTAGGCGACATGTAATGCTTCTCGAATAGGTGCAATAAACAAAGGAACTTACTCTTTTGCTATGTATCTCTGCTTTTCCATCTTCTTGACCAAATGAGTGTGATTTCAAGCGATTCTGAGTTACGAATACCAAGGATAAAATCTTTCATTGCACTGGTCATCTCCCGTAGCTTCATTCCACAACTGTTGATCGGATGAAAACATACCCTCGGCTTCACTCGGAAAGAGAACATGGTATGGTACTCAAATAGAGGAACAATTGTGCGAGTTCAATAAGTAAGTTGTGTATTATTATGGACTACGAGTAAGACATTATTAATGTCATACAACGCAAGATGGTCAATCTTGTAGAGACATCCACTCTGTCAATTGCTTGCTCAAGATTTGAGAAGATCATATACAAGATCACTGCAATATTAGACAAGATTATCAAAATTTATCTTGAAGTGGTAGTAAAGAAGCATGTTATATTGTTGTATTCAAATGCAGACCTTGAAACGACATCAAATATGCACAAATAACAGACGATAAGGTAAGATTTCGTGAGAGACACCATCTTCTTTTGAGTACTCATCCTGCCACAAGGTAAAAATAAGAAAACATATCAACTTATCTAAAAATAGAAATGAACTGGAATCATCACTCGAGCACAAAAAAATACTTTAGACAGAGAGCAGTAACAATTCATCTTTATCTTAATTGGAGCAGACATACCTCAAATGACTTTGCAAGAGAAGCAAGGATCTTAGCACTGAAGTCCATACCAACCAAGGATGCCATACTGCGGCAAAGGCTGCAAATCAAGAGACATACTGAACAAATGAAGCAATTTCATTAGTTTGGTAGTAACAAACATCCATCACTTCCTACTTTAAATTAGAGAAACATAAAAGGTCTATAGACACATGGGATATATATGATTAATGGGAAGATCCTTAATTGCGTTGCCACGAGGTCCTCGGGAACAACTTGCAAAACTTCATCACCAATTATCGACGACCACACTTGCGGGCGGTGTGAATAGATTAATAGCAAAAAAAGCGAGAAGACAGTACCTTGTGATTAATCAAGCTACAACAAAACATCTGCAAGAAAATATTAGAAGAATGAAAAAGAGTGATATAGGACTATACGCGGAAAAGTGCAGCAATTTCTGAGTAATAGACTCCACGTTTGACTCGAGAGCTGTTCGGAAGTCTGATGCAATCCAAACATTAGGTCATATATGATAACACACTCCCAAACAAAATGGATACGAAACATGTTACATAGAAGCAAATAAAAGATGGAACTCAAAAGTCACACCTCTCACTCTCAGTGCATCCGAGAGATCTCTTCGATTCTGATTTGGATGTAGCGTGCGAGACTAGGAGGTACATACCTCGCTTTTGATTCGTGGGTAGTTCAATTACATTAGGCTCTCTATCCTCAGATTCATGAAGTTCTTCGTCATTTTCTTCAACCATTTCCATGCCTCCATCATCCGGTTCCTCCATGGCATCATTCTTCACTTTCTTATTTTCCTTTTCCGTTTCTTCTTGTCTAGTTTAGTGTCATCTGCCACCTTCCAATCATACTCTTTTGTTTCATCATCTGAACCAAGTCACCACCAAATCCGAGGTCCAAAAAGACTGCCCATACCATCATCTGGACCTCCCAGCTTTCCCTTCTTCACCTTGAGCATTTTTGCAAGCCTCTTCTCTGTCTCCAGATCCTCCTCTCTGCTCACAGCTCCACCCATCTCCATTTCAAGATATTCCTGGAATTTGGACTTGGTTTGCGCCTCTCCTCTCGTTCCTCTTTCTCTTCGTCACGGCGGTGGGTTCTTTCTTTGGTTTCTTCTCCTCTCTGGACTTGATTCTACGGATGGCATTGCGGCTTCTTATTTTGCCACCTAATTACAGAAAGGAGGAATTAACTAAAGATGTTATCTTTTCTTTTTCTTTTTGATGATTCGGTCAGCTCACGGTGCTGAACCCAAGAGAGAAACATGCACTTTGCTTCTCGATCTAGCTTCTTTTCGCTTCTCCTTGCGTGACTTCTGCTCTGCTTTCCCGGAGCAAGCAACAAGAGGAAAAGAATCAAAGAACAACATTGTAAATTCACCACAGAACACACTCTACTTCACATATTAGATCTCTCGAGACCGAGAAGAACTTTACAGTCATGACTCCTCCAATCGATGCTACGCTCCACCTGGATCGTTATTCAATCGAGTTGGCAAAAGAACCGTCGGATTACTCATCAATTGGAGCAAGAAATCCAGAACTAAGAAGAAGGCATCATTCACGTGCGTGCGAGAGAGAGAGAGTCTTACCTGCGCGTCCGATTCTGGAGGCTCTGACGAAATCGTCTACCGCGGTGGTCGTGCTCCGTGGCGCGGCGAGGAGGAGAGGGCACGAGCGCAAGGGTTTTCTCTGCTTGCAAGGAAGGCCCACTTTTTACAAACAAGCCCCTGACAATCCCTCAATTTCCATCCATACCTCGTCCCAAGCCACGCCCTCGATCTACCCGTTGGTTCTCCATCGGACGGTCGTGAGCAACCGGGGCAGGTTTGCTGCCTCCTTCCATCGCAAGTGGACGCCCGTTTCGGCGCCTTCCCTGCTCGGCTTTCCCTCCCAAAAAGAAAAGGAGACATGTGTTGTGTCGTCCCAGTCATGTGATAGGATGGTAGCCAAACCTTCCCCTCTCCATCGTCCATTGCCCTCAGAAAAACTACTCATAATGATTGAGCCATGGTAAGGGTCCTCCTACTCACAATGATTGAGCCATGGTAAGGGTCCTCCTTCTGTCAAAAATTGGGAATGACAATTTGTGAAGCGGCATGCCACGATCGCTGTCTCCATGTGCCTCATCGGCGTTGCCCTTGTGCAGGTCATCCTCTAGAGGTGCCTTCAGACTCACGACTAGGGCTAAGGTCGAGATGCATCTCTAGGTGCAAGCTATTCTTGGTGGCCACTCAACACTTGGAAAATATGCACGAGTTGTTTGCTAAGATTGGTGAAAGTCTTAGCCTCCTCCATAAGCCGGCAAGATTGTTGTCTTTGATACCAAGATGTTATGGTAGAGGATAGCACAGTCACCCTCACAAGGAGGCTCGACCCAAAACCAACCGATTATGAACTGAATTGTTTATTGATTGATTTCCAATTAAACATCGAAGCCTTTATATATTAGGTGCCTAACCATATGAAAAAACATATCATATTTAGGAAAGGAATAACTAGACTATCCTAACAATAATATCCTAAGGAAGACAACTAATAATGGAGCTTATCTCTGCCAGTGATACCATCTTGATTGATACGATTGCATCTCGATATATTTGGTTGGCGTTGTAGCCAATCAACGATCATTGTTGTCGATCGACAAAACTATCCACCGCTATCTCGCCCTAGACACGATGCGTTGGTAAGTCGGCCCATAAACACGTCCACAACATGGGGTTTGGTGATTACCTAGTTGCCATCAACCTTTTGAGCTTTTCAAATGTTATCGAAGTATGACTTCCTCAAGAGCACACCGGGCTAGTCCATAGTTTTACTCATAGTTATTGACTTTTCAACATCTGCCTCATAATGCATATGTCATGTCATGAATGCATTTCTCCATCATTTCAAATGTATCACATTTATCATCATAAATCAAGTAGCGTCAAATAATGTACGAATCACAAATTTCACAACCACCACCGTCTACCGCTCTACCATGTATTTGCCTGATTATTCTCAGGAGCGATGAGTGAACGGCTCCCCACTAGGACCTCCACCTATACAAACATCGATCTCGACTCAGTATTTTGTAGCAACACAAGCCTTTACATGCACGTCACCAATTTCTGCGCAATACTCGACATTGTGAACAAGTTGCTTGAGGACAATGATCTGACACGTAGGTACAAACCCTATTTTTTCTTCTATTTTCTTTTTTCTCTCTTTTTTCTTTTCCTTCCCTTCATTTTCTTACTTGACTGAACACTCACCTCTTCTCTCTCTCTTCTTCTTTTTTCATTCAGCCGAAGGGCCTTACTCCATTCCTCTCCTCTCTCTATCACTCTCTCTTCTTCACCCGACCTCTCCCTTTCCTCTTGTAGGTCTATCGCTGGCCTCCTCAAATCCGGTTGGCCAGGGCCGAATATGGCCGTTCCCTAGCCGTCGGGCGCCTCCCCTGTGCCGCTCTTTTGCCCCTCCCCCACGGGCTCGCCGGCCGCGGCTCACGGCCAGGCCGGGAGGCTGGCGCGCGCCTCCCCTGCGGCTCGGCAACCGCGGTCCGGCGCCACCTCTCATGTGAGCCCCTTGGCTCTGGCTGGATCCTGGCGTGATGCACCGGTGGCCCATCCGCGTTGGCCCTCACCTCCTCCGGCGCTCTCTCTCCCCAACACGACCACGGTTGCCTCGAGGCTCAGGCCCCACTCGGCGCTACCTATGCGCCTTGGTGTGCCCAGCTCGATTCCCCGCTGCTGGCCAAGGTCACTACCTTGAGCCTCTCAGGCCATAGCTTCTTGGCCCAGCGGCTCGGCTCTTGTGCCGGCCGACCCCTCTTCTACCAGGGCGGTCCTCTCTTCTTCCCTGTTTACTACTTGCATTCATATTTGTTTTAGCCTCTACTTTTACCTTGCTCTCTTTGTATGCACTTGGTCCTGGGAACGCCTACGGGGGTAGCCATGATGGGATTGGGTGGGGAGACATGCGCCGGGAAGCATGCTCTCCCTCCCAAGCTCGTCGCCGCTAGTGCACTACGGTGGTGCTTTGTGGGGGTTGTGCTAAGCTGTGACATGGGTGAACTTGAAATGGAGGTAGGGGAAAGACCTGCTCGCTTGGTGGCTATCGTCGGCATGCTGTCACGTTGAGGAAGGCAAGGTACGTGGTTGATAACGAGGATGGCCGCGTTGCAGTTCGGTTGGGCCTCCTCTCTTGCCGTCGTGGTCGGCTTGGCGTGGATTCGGTGGCCGTCGACATCCCCTGTTGTCGTCGGCACCATCCTCACGCCCCGGCCTTTCAAGCTCCTTGGGGCCTCCTCTCCCCCTTACTCCCTCTTCCTCTTCTCTTCCTCTCGGTGGCTTGCTCTCGGTTTGGGAGGAAAAGTGAAATGGTGCTTGGCTTGGTTACATTGGTGGCCTAGCAAGGCTCTGATTTTCTTTTAGGATGCTCTCGATTTTGGGTTGAGAGAAAATGGGTGTTTTGATTGTGTGTGGCTTGCTTTGCCTTCTCTAGCTTGGCTTTCCGTTGGGGAAAGAAGCGAGTATGAGGCGAGGAGCTTTGTGTAGGCCACTGCTATCTTGTGCTTGCTTATAAGGCATGGTTGTGAGACTCTCTCTTGGCTTGCTTATAAGGACATGGTTGTGAGACTCTCTCTTGGCTTTATGCAATGACTAGGCTACCTGATGAGGACATCACTTCTTGGATACACACAACACTCCTTCACTTGACATTCAGGACCAATCACTAGAGCTCGTGCCGACAATTGAATTTACTGGTGAGCTCGTTCCTAAGTACTTCTTTTTGTTCATTTGAGAATAGATTGCTACCTAATGATTTAATTATGATTAGGAACCGTGGAGAGGACCTAGAAGTACTTGGAGAAGGGCTACGGGACACACAAGTCCAGCAAGGGCGGTCGAATCATGTTGGAGGCCCAACTCAAACCGACTTCGAATCAATTCAGGTCAGGACCAGACCGCACTAAAACGGACGCCCAGATGGCATCTGGACTCCGTTTTGGACGTTCTACATATGTATGGAAAACTGAGAAGACTACCTTTCCAATGGCTTTGGTCCCATGTCAAAATTCCTTCTGAGTCAATGGGAATCGTCGAAACAAGTGGGCGTCCAGAATCTGTCAGGGTGCTGCGCCACCGTCTTTTGGGCCGATCGGCTTTGTATCGTGTTGGAGCCCATTAGGGCGCGTCCAGGGTTTTGCACGCCCTAACTCCTCTATATCCAGCCGCCACCCCACCATTAGGGTTTGGGTTTTTCTTAGATCAATTTGTCTTTGAACAGATTAAATGCGTTCATCGGTTTGTGAGACCCCAACTTTCGAGTGCTAAATCAATACATCTGCAATTCAGTTGTGTTCTTCCTTGTTCTTGCTTGTGTTCTTCGATTCGCAGGCAAGGATTAGCCTTCTTGGTGAGTCAACCGGGCTGCGCCGCGGTTGATAACCTGAGGCGTGGTGCTGCGATTGCGGGGTTGGGCGTGTCGTTCGGAAGCGGATCGATTTGTGTCGCGCCTCCACCGTCGAACTTACCGAACCTGTTGGAAGATCGGGACCCGTCCCCATCAAGTGGTATCGAGCTTCATGTGTTCCTTCAGGTTCGAGTTTACCCTACCTTTGTTGTTTCGTTTTTCATCCTAGAGTCCACGAAAAAGCCCTACAAAAAAATTGTAGTCATAGGTTGTTTCTGTCCCGGATCTCGTTTAGCCTTTTGCACAATTTAATTCCAGTCCGTAGTGTTGAGTTGGTGTCCTTAGTCGAGTTGTGTTGCTGGTTTAGATCGTGTTTTGTTTGGGTTGTCTTGCTTCCGCTACCTTTCATACAAACCTAGCCGTCATCCATCGCATATTCCACCCTCTGTTTTTGTTTTCCCACCCATATCCCACCCTCTGTTAACCCTCTGTTTTCATCATCCATCACGTCTCGTGATCACACAGCATCATTCCCCACCTTTCCCGAGCTTCGCCACCAATTCCCACAATTCCCTCCACCCGATTTCGTTTTGGCCTCCACGAAACCTTAACTCGGAGGTCCAACTAGCGGCCATAACTTTTGCATACGGACTCGAAATCAGTCGCTTTTTTTTTGAAATTGGGTGAAATTAAATTTTACATCCGATACTCCCCCACTTCGTCGGGTTCGGCGATTTTATTTTCCCGAAATTCGGCCTGAAAAGTAGAGTACTCGAGCTCCGAAATTGAATCACCGAATTTACAGCACATTCATTATTTTCTGTAGGCCACACCTTACATCTGATTGAGCTGAAACTTTGTGTGGTTCCTATTTCTATGCTCTGCTCTGTGAAAAAAATATAAAAAAAATACAAAAAAAGAAAAATTTTGGCTATAGTAGAGAGGAGAGAGAGTGCTCTCTGTGGCCCCGAAAAAAAAGAAAGAAAAAAAAGAGGTGAAAAAAACGTGTGAGCACAGTTTTAGGTGTGAGAAATTCATTTGTTTTGTGCTTATGCTGAATTGAGCTTCTCGATGCACAGCCATCTTTGTTCTTGTCCTTGCTTTACTATTACATTCTTGCTCCTTGTTCATCATCTCATACGATATAGGACACATTTAGGCGACAACTAGGACACGTGCTTTGGACATTTATTCAGCATTACTATCTGTTATTGATTTGTGTTCCACGACATAATTGGCCTTCCAAGCTCCATATATCTACTTACAGCTGTACGGTTTTGACCCTTGCAATCGTACCCACGCTCGACATGGTATCACGAACCGACCACGGTTGTACCACTGTTCTTTGTGGTAAGAACACTTGTAAGAGCTTGGTAAGACACTTCCTTTGCGGATTTCCCACTGCCTACTTTGTAGTTGATAGGGATAATCCTTTGTTTTCCTTGTGTTTCCACTAACCATGGCGAGGAAGCGAAGGGGACAAGACACGGGTGATTTCAACGAGTGTGTTAGTCGCGACGGCTACAAGCTGCGCTCGACAAACAAAATGCTGATCTCGGCGCGAGAATGGACACCATCGTCGCCGCCATTGCCAAGTTGAACACCACGAAAAGCATTGGCGGGTGGAGCGGCGGTTGGCTGACCTCCTTTGGTCGGATGGACACATTGGAGGCGCGCCGCCACTGTCAATGCGGCCATCGTCGATGATGACACGGTGTATGATGCGGATGGCAACATTGATCGGTGGCGACACAAGATGCGACTACGTCGGCGTCTTCAGCAAAACCGACAAGGTATGGGAGGTAATAACGAGAACCGACATGGTATGGAAGGTAATAACGAGAACCGACATGGTCACAACGACCCTTTTGCTAAAGTTAAGTTTACCATTCCATCTTTTTTGGTCTTTATGATGCTGAAATATATCTTGATTGGGAGATGACGGTGAAGCGAAGTTTAATTCTCACTTGGTTCTGAACAACATAGAGTTAGACAAGCCACTAGTGAGTTTAAGGACTTTGCTATTATCGGTGGAATGAATTAAGTAACATGCGCTACAACTTTGATACATGGGAGCGATTAAAAGAAGATATGCGTAATCGTTTTGTTCCTCCCACTTATAAACTTGAATTGAGAAAAAATTGCAGCGCTTAGAACAAGGTGATCGTTACTGTTCGGGACTATTATGCTGAGCTTCAAAAGGGTATGATGCGTTGTGGGGTTGTTGAGGACACGGAGGATAAGATTTGTCGTTTCTACGGGGTTACTGGCGTGAAATTCAGGACATTGTTGATTATAAAGAATTTACTACTATCAACCGGTTGTTCCACCTTGCTATGCTTGCAGAAAAAATTGCGGGGGCGCAAGGAATCGTGACGCACGAGCGAACGACCCTTCTACCGCCGCGACGACTACATCGGCGGGGCTGCCCAAGTCTTCTTGAGTTTCCGTTCTCCTCCACCACACTGTGAACAAGATTGCAGCGGCGCCACGAAGCCACCTTCAAAAATTCTTTGCGAGTTCCAGCCAAGAGTTCTTCTTCCGTGGCTTCAGCGGGCGCTCCTCAGAGCATTCGATGTCATCGCTGCCATGGGCTTGGTCATGTGCGGAAGAATTGCCTAGCCAGCGGGCATACATCGCCACGAGAAGATGGAGGCTACATCAGCGCCGGATGTCGAGGAGGATGATGATGTTGCTGCTGCCTCGGGCGACAATGGCGGTGGTGGCGGCGACATGGTCCTTGGTGGGGCGTCCACAGCGGCGCTACGAGCATCATTGTGCAGCGAGTCCTCGGCACAGGTACAACAAACGATAAGCTTCAACGCCATAATTTGTTTCAGACTTTCTTCGCAATCAAGAACCGGTGCGCGCGTGTCATCATTGATGGAGGAAGCTGCAACAACTTGGTGAGTTCTGATTTGGTCAAGAAGCTTGGCTTGACCACGCGACCGCATCCACATCCATACCATATTCGGTGGTTAAATGATTCGGGAAAGCTAAGGTAACACAAACATGCGAGTCTATTTTTCCATTGGTGGTTATGCTGATCATGTTGATTGTGATGTGGTTCCCACGCAAGCATGCTCTCTTTTATTGGGTCGACCTTGGGAATTTGATAATGATGCTTTACACCATGGTAGTAGTAACAAATACACTTTTATGCATAAGGGAAAGAAAGTTACTTTCTGCCTTTGACCCAGTGAGATTATAGAGGCCGATAGGGAGAGAGTTGCTGCTGCTAATGATACAAAGGAACATGATAAATCTGAAAAACAGCAAGTAATCCATTTGAAAAATTCTGTTCTGCTTGCCACAAAATCAGACCTTGCTGAAATTGATGATGTTCATGATACATGCTATGCTTTTGTGTGCAAAGATGCCTTATTTTCTCTTGATAATATGCCTTGCACTTTGCACCTCTGTCACTAACCTTTTGCAGGAGTTTAGCGATGTTTTCCCTGATGAGATACCTCCAGGACTTCCACCCATTCGAGGGATTGAGCACCAGATTGACTTGATCCCTGGAGCAAGTTTGCCAAACCGTGCGCCGTACAGGACCAATCCTGAAGAGACTGAGATTCAGCGACAAGTCCAAGACCTTTTGGACCGTGGGTATGTACGTGAGAGCCTTAGTCCTTGTGCTGTTCCTGTTCTTTTGGTTCCCAAAAAAAATGGTTCTTGGCGTATGTGTGTAGATTGTAGAGCCATTAACAACATTACTATACGGTATCGTCATCCTATTCCTAGGCTAGACGACATGCTTGATGAGTTGTGTGGTGCTATAATTTTCACAAAGATTGACTTGCGTAGTGGATACCACCAAATAAGAATGAAACTTGGCGATGAATGGAAAACGCTTTTAAAACTAAGTTCGGCTTGTATGAGTGGTTAGTCATGCCTTTTGGGTTAACTAATGCACCTAGCACTTTCATGAGATTAATGAGCGAGGTTTCACGTCCTTTCATTGGCAAATTTGTGGTCGTTTACTTTGATGATATCTTGATTTATAGCAAGTCCATGGATGAACATTTGAATCACTTACGTGCTGTTTTTAATGCTTTGAGAGATGCACGTTTGTTTGGTAACCTTGAAGTGCACCTTTTGCACAGATCGAGTCTCTTTTCTTGGCTATGTTGTGACTCCACAGGAATTGAGGTTGATAGAGCCAAGGTGGAGCGATATGGAGTTGGCTCACGCCCGACGGTCTCCCAAGTGCGGAGTTTTCTTGGCCTTGCAGGATTTTATCGCCGCTTTGTCAAAGAATTCAGCACCATTGCGACACCGTTGATTGAGTTGACAAAGAAGGGCATCGTGTTCCATTGGGGGCCATCACAAGAGGAGTCCTTTAATCTTTTGAAGGACAAGCTTACACACGCACCATTGCTCCAACTTCCAGTTTTGGTAAGACTTTTGAGCTCGAATGTGATGCTAGCGGAATTGGTATTGGTGGTGTTTTGATGCAAGAAGGCAAACTGTTGCCTACTTTAGTGAGAAATTGAATGGTCCTGCTCTTAATTATTCCACGTATGATAAAGAATTGTATGCTCTTGTTCGTTCTTTAGAGGCGTGGCAACACTATTTATGGCCTAAAGAATTTGTCATTCATTCGATCATGAATCACTTAAGCATATTCGTAGTCAAACCAATTTGAATCGTAGACATGCTAAGTGGGTTGAATTTATTGAATCTTTTCCTTATGTCATTAAACACAAGAAAGGAAGGATAATGTGATTCTTGATGCTTTGTCTCGACGCAATACCATGTTGTCTCAACTTGATTGTCGCATTTTGGTCTTGAAACTATTAAAGGACAATATGCTCTTGATGCTGATTTTAAGGATGTGTTGTTGCATTGTAAAGAGGGACAAGCATGGAATAAATTTGTGATCAATGATGGGTATTTGTTTAGAGCTAACCGCCTATGCATTCCAGTTGGATCCGTTCGTCTTTTGTTGTTGCAGGAGGCGCATGGAGGCGGTTTGATGGGACATTTTGGTGCTAAGAAGACAGAGGACATTCTGGCCACACACTTCTTTTGGCCAAAGATGAGGCGAGATGTTGAGCGGTTTGTGGCTCGCTGCACTACATGTCAAAAAGCTAAGTCTCGCTTGAATCCACATGGTTTATATATGCCTCTTCCTGTTCCTTCTATTCCGTGGGCAGATATTTCTATGGACTTTGTTTTAGGATTGCCCAGGACTAAGAGGGGGAGGGATAGCATTTTTGTTGTTGTGGATCGCTTTTCTAAGATGGCTCACTTTATACCATGTCATAAAACCGATGATGTCGTTCATATTGCTGACCTCTTTTTCAAAGAGATAGTTCGTTTGCATGGTATGCCTTCTACTATTGTTTCAGATCGTGATGTCAAGTTCTTGAGTCACTTTTGGCGTACTCTATGGAACAAGTTGGGTACAAAGTTATTGTTCTCTACAACATGTCACCCACAAACTGATGGCCAAACTGAGGTGATGAACCGCACATTATCTACCATGTTGAGAGCTATTTTGAAGAACAATTTGAAGCTGTGGGAAGAGTGTTTGTCGCATGTTGAGTTCGCATATAATCGAGCGGAACACTCCACCACCAAGGTAAGTCCTTTTCAGGTAGTGTATGGATTCAATCCCCGTGCCCCTATTGATATTTTACCTTTGCCTACTAGTGAGAGAGTTCATAATGATGCTAAGGAGCGTGCTGATTTTATTGTCAAAATGCATGAGACTACTAAGGCCAACATTGAAAAGATGAATGAAAAATATAGGATTATTGGTAGTAAAGGTAAAAAGGAAGTTAAACTTGAACCGGGTGATTTTGTTTGGTTGCACTTGAGAAAGGATAGATTTCCTGACTTAAGAAAATCAAAATTGATGCCTAGAGCTGCTGGTCCTTTTAAGATAGTTGAGAAGATAAATGATAATGCATATAAACTTGAATTGCCTCCCGAGTTTGGGGTTAGTCCCACCTTTAACATTTCAGATTTGAAGCCATACTTGGGAGATGAAGATGAGGCTGAGTTGGGGACAACTCCGCTTCAAGAGGGGGAGGATGATGAGGACATCACTTCTTCGGATACACACAACACTCCTTCACTTGACATTCAAGGACCAATCACTAGAGCTCGTGCCCGACAATTGAATTTACAGGTGAGCTCGTTCCTAAGTACTTCTTTTTGTTCATTTGAGAATAGATTGCTACCTAATGATTTAATTATGATTAGGAACCATGGAGAGGACCTAGAAGTACTTGGAGAAGGGCTACGGGACGCACAAGTCCAGCAAGGGCGGTCGAATCATGTTGGAGGCCCAACTCAAACCGACTTCGAATCAATTCAGTCAGGACCAGACCGCACTAAAACGGACGCCCAGATGGCATCTGGACTCCGTTTTGGACGTTCTACATATGTATGGAAAACTGAGAAGACTACCTTTCCAATGGATTTGGTCCCATGTCAAAATTCCTTCTGAGTCAATGGGAATCGTCGAAACAAGTGGGCGTCCAGAATCTGTCAGGGTGCTGCGCCACCGTCTTTTGGGCCGATCGGCTTTGTATCGTGTTGGAGCCCATTAGGGGCGCGTCCAGGGGTTTTGCACGCCCCTAACTCCTCTATATCCAGCCGCCACCCCCACCATTAGGGTTTGGGTTTTGCTTAGATCAATTTGTCTTTGAACAGATTCGCCGTTCATCGGTTTGTGAGACCCCAACTTTCGAGTGCTAAATCAATACATCTGCAATTCAGTTGTGTTCTTCCTTGTTCTTGCTTGTGTTCTTTGATTCGCAGGCAAGGATTAGCCTTCTTGGTGAGGTCAACCGGGCTGCGCACGGTTGATAACCTGAGGAGACGTGGTGCTGCGATTGCGGGGTTCGGAACGTGTCGTTCGGAAGCCGGATCGATTTGTGTCGCGCCTCCACCAAATCGAACTTACCCAGAACCTGTTGGAAGATCGGGACCCCGTCCCCATCACTACCCCTCTCTTATCCCTAACTCCTATTCAGGTCTCTGTGGGCTTTATGGACTTTTGGTCCAACAGATGGGCTCTGCTATCTTTGATGGCTTTTCTACTACGGGAGGTAAGTTAGAAAAATATGGACGTTGGATTTCTCTCTTCTTGTATGTGGCGCCCACATAAGGGAGAGCGCCAATCAGCCTCGGGCAGTCTAGGAACCTCTGGCGCTATTGCTTTGGAATTTCTAAAGCCAATGGCTCTGTCGGCAAAACTCTTATTTATTTCTTTTATTCTCCTTTGGATAGTTTCATTTCTTGCTTTTTTTTGCATTCGAGTGGTATTACACCCAGTCACATAACAACCCAACTATTCGGTACTCTTCCTTGCCTCTCCTCTTCTTGTCATGGCAGTAGATTAGTTGTTTAGGTGGTGTTTGGTTTAGGGGATATCCCAGGATGGGATGGACCCAACCGTTTTTTGTAGTGTTTGGTTTGTAGTATTTAATGGAATGAGCTAAACCTAAAAGAAGAGATACCATAAAAAATGGGTTGAAACCATCCGCCCAAATCGAGCGAACGGTTGCAACCCACTTTTTCTCCTCGCGCGGCTCTGCCCTATCGTCACCCCCGCCACCCCGCGCATTCACCCGCGCGCAGCTTTTCCCCATCTCCCCCGCCGCCCGCGCCCTTCCCCATCGCCCCGCCGCGCGCCTTCCCCATCTCCCCGCGCCGCGCCTGCCCCCTTCCCCATCTCCCCGTCGCGGCGTCGCCTCTGCCCTTCCCCATCTCCCCGCCGCCGCCGCCCGCCCTTCCCCATCGCCCCGCCGCGCGCCCTTCCCCATCTCCCCCGCCGCCCGCCTGCCCTTCCCCATCTCCCCGTCGCGCCGCCACGCACTTCCCCATCCCCCGCCGCGCCGCGCCCTTCCCCGTTTACGTATCGAGTTTACGTATCCAGTCCGGTTATGTGACACAGCTCTAGATTTTATTCCTTACTTCAAGAAAATGAAAGATAAATCCTTTTGGGGTTTGTGTCCCACTAGAAATTGAAGATTGATGCTTTTGCAATTAGAAAGCTCGTCCAGAGACCTTCATGGGTTTGGAATGTTTAATCAAAATTTTGGTGATCAATGAGCACACATACATATTTGAAATTTAATTTCAGGGACAATACTTTCTATACCTTGTATACATGAAGTTCCATCCGGTCTGAACATTGAGCTTAGTTACAAGAAAACCTAGTTACTGAAAGTCTGAAACCATGCGAACTTGCATTCGAAGTAAACTGAAAATTCCACCACAAATGACTCTTCTATAAAACTCTGGTACAAATGACTGTGAGCAGAGAGGAGGATCTGGAGACAGAGAAGAGGCTTGCAAAATGCTCAAGGTGAAGAAGGGAAAGGCTGGGAGGTCCAGATGATGGTATGGGCAGTCTTTTTGCGGACCTCGGATTTGGTGGTGACTTCGGTTCAGATGATGAAACAAAAGAGTATGATTGGAAGGTGGCGGATGACACTAAACTAGACAAGAAGAAGCGGAAAAGGAAAAATAAGAAAGTGAAGAATGATGCCATGGAGGAACCGGATGATGGAGGCATGGAAATGGTTGAAGAAAATGACGGAGAACTTCATGAATCTGAGGATAGAGAGCCTAATGTAATTCAACTACCCACAGAATCAAAAGCGAGTATGTACCTCCTAGTCTGCGCTACATCCAAATCAGAATCGAAGAGATCTCTCGGATGCGTAGGAGAGTGAGAGGTGTGACTTTTGAGTTCCATCTTTTATTTGCTTCTATGTAACGTGTTTACTGTATCCATTTTGTTTGGGAGTGTGTTATCATATATGACCTAATGTTTGGATTGCATCGGGACTTGAGCAGGCTCTCGAGTCAAGCGTGGAGTCTATTACTCGAGAAATTGCTGCACTTTTCGCGTATAGTCCTATATCACTCTTTTTCATTCTTCTAATATTTTCTTGCAGATGTTTTGTTGTAGCTTGATTAATCACAAGGTCTTGTCTTCTCGTTTTTGCTATTTATCTATTCACGATCGGTTCATGAAGTCTTTGGTTGTCGATAATTGGTGATGAAGTTTTGGCAAGTTGTTCCGAGGACCTCGTGGCAACAAACAGTTAAGGATCTTCCCATTAATCATATATATCCCATGTGTCTATAGACCTTTTATGTTTCTCTAATTTAAAGTAGGAAGTGATGGATGTTTGTTACTACCAAACTAATGAAATTGCTTCATTTGTTCAGGTATCTTCTGTATTTGCAGCCTTTGTTGCAGTATGGCATGCTTGGTTGGTATGGACTTCATGCTAAGATCCTTGCTTCTCTTGCAAAGTCATTTGAGGTATGTCATTCGATTAAGATAAAGATGAATTGTTACTGTCTCTGTCTAAAGTATTTTTTTGTGCTCTGAGTGATGATTCCAGTTCATTTCTATTTTTAGATAAGTTGATATGTTTTCTTATTTTTACCTTGTGGCGGGATGAGTACTCAAAAGAAGATGGTGCATCTCGAGAAATCTTACCTTCTTTGTTACATTATTTGTGCATATTTGATGTCGTTTCAAGGTGCGCATTTGAATACAACAATATAACATGCTTCTTTACTACCACTTCAAGATAAATTTTGATAATCTTGTCTAATATTGCAGTGATCTTGTATATGATCTTCTCTCGATCTTGAGCAAGCGATTGTGAGTGGATGTCTCTACAGTATTGACCATCTTGCGATGTATGACATTAATAATGTCTTACTCAGTAGTCCATAATAATACACAACTTACTTATTGAACCTGCACAATTGTTCCTCTATTTGAGTACCATACCATGTTCTCTTTAGAGTGAAGCGAGGATATGTTTTCATCCGGATCAACAGTGTGGAATGAAGCTACGGGAGATGACCAGTGCAATGAAAGATTTTATCCTTGGTATTCAGAACTCAGTAAATCAGTTGAAATCACACTCAGTGGTCAAGAAGATGGAAAAGCAGAGATACATAGCAAAAGAGTAAGTTCCTTTGTTTATTGCACCTATTCGAGAAGCATTACATGTCGACTTAGTTTTTAGTTTGGTGTCTTGTATAACTTGGTGTCTTGTAACTTACCATGCAGATGGAATTTATGCTCGACACAATATGTGACATTAAGAACAACAAAAAAGGCCCAAAGAGGATCCTTCACACCACACTCGTATAAAAAGTGGCTTCAAAGGTTTTACTGAACTTATTGCCCGGCATCTGGAAGTATAAATTGTGACATCGAAATGCAGACTTTTCTCATCCATTTAACACTTAGTTCTGTTTTTACATGCCTGCGGTGAAGGCGAAGATGTCCTCTTGCGCGGGATAAAGTGGAGTAAGCTTTTGGACCCTGAAAAGAAAGGGCGATGGTGGTTGTCCGGGATGTTTCATGCAGTGAGGCAATATTGAAGATGTTGCAGCGATTATCGACAAGGATGTTGTAGAGGCACAAAAAGCTGGTTCAGCTTTCAGCTGCTCAGCGGATGAACAACGACCTACGAAGAGCAATCTTTTGCATTATGATGAGTGCGAAGACTATGTAGATGCTTTTGAGAAGCTCTTGAGGCTGGACCTTTCGGGAAGCGAGCATGCATGTTCATGCGATGTCTTTGCTTTGTGTGTCTCTCTCAATATTACTAATGCCTTTTCCTCTATTGGTATGCGGGATCGGAAATTATAAGGGTCATTGTTGATTGTTGTGCGCAAGAAAAGGTGTTCAATAAGTATTACAGTCCTTGCTTCCAAGCTATGCAGCCATGATAAAAATCACAAGTTCAACTTGCGGTATAATAGTGTATTATTTGTCATTTTGTTATCTACTCTAAACCTGTTACGCCTCACAAATTAGTGAATTACTGTTTTCTTGATAGTGCAAGTGGATTTCTTTTTCCTAATATAGTAACTTAAATTATTAAGCGTGCGATAAGATGATTGATATCCTGTTATGGCGTGTGCGATTTCGATTAATGTTAGTTGACTTGTGTTCTCCAATGCTTCCATTCATTCGTGACACCAATCTTTTCATAGTGGTACTAATGCTAACACGGCTGCCTTTACGATAGACAACATGGGCTAACGTTATAAAGAACCTTGCCCGGCCTTATATATACGGCTTGTTCATTGCTTTGTGCGATGGGTGATGAGAGAAGTTTCCTTCATAGTTTTTTTAACTATGTTTTCCCCGGTTTTTCGGTGCCATTGCGATCGCCTCGGGATCATTTTAAGGAGCTAGATACAATGGATTTGAATCGATCCATGAACCTTGCAAATCTAGTTGCAGAGATGCTAGCAAATTTCACGCTCTCCCTTGCAACACTGAAGGTTGTCAACCTGGCAAACCCAATGGAGACGACTCCAAAAAGGATCATGCATTTCCGAATGCTGTTTGAGACCTTACTAAAGAAAGATGATGCACTTGTGTGGAACGTCTTTACCCGTATTGCTGGGCTTCCAGAGCTTGAAATCTTGAGAGATGGCATTGTGCTGTTCATCAAACAGCATGTGGTTGCTAAGGACACTGGGAAGGACTTGGCTGGCAAATTCAAGATTGCTAAGAAGGCGCTTGCTAATGCTGCCGGGGTTCTGATGTAATTTGTCTGGACCTCCTTTTTGTCCCCTCAGTTTCTGTATCCAGTCCCGGTTATGTGACACAGCTCTAGATTTTGTTCCTTACTTAAAGAAAATGAAAGATAAATCCTTTTGGGGTTTGTGTCCCACTAGAAATTGAAGATTGATGCTTTTGCAATTAGAAAGCTCGTCCTGAGAGACCTTCATGGGTTTGGAATGTTTAATCAAAATTTTGGTGATCAATGAGCACACATACATATTTGAAATTTAATTTCAGGGACAATACTTTCTATACCTTGTATACATGAAGTTCCATCCGGTCTGAACATTGAGCTTAGTTACAAGAAAACCTAGTTACTGAAAGTCTGAAACCATGCGAACTTGCATTCGAAGTAAACTGAAAATTCCACCACAAATGACTCTTCTATAAAACTCTGGTGCAAATGTTCATTGGATACATCGTAATAAAATGGAGGAACACTAGGAGAAGTCTCATTGCTAGCATCATCATCATCGGTTTGAGTCCCGCCCATCGATCATGGAGAAGAGGAACCCTTTCAGTTCACCTTGCCACTCTGTTCAGTCCATCTCTTCTGCAACAACATAAGACAATGGCATGTTCACTAAACAACTAATCTACTGCCATGACAAGAAGAGGAGAGGCAAGGAAGAGTACCGAATAGTTGGGTTGTTATGTATTGGGTGTAATACCACCGGAGCATAAAAAAGCAAGAAATGAAACTATCCAAAGGAGAATAAAAGAAATAAATAAGAGTTTTGCCGACATAGCCATTGGCTTTAGAAATTCCAAAGCAATAGCGCTCGGAGGTTCCTAGGCATGCAGAGGCTGATTGGCGCCTCTCCCTTATATGGGCGTCGTCATACAGCGAGAGAAATCCAACGTCCATATTTTCTAACTTACCTCCGTAGTAGAAAAGCCATCAAAGATAGCGAGCCCATCTATTGGACCAAAAGTCCATAAAGCCCACAGAGACACGAATAGGAGTTAGGGATAAGAGAGGGTAGCCTAGTCATTGCATAAAGCCAAGAGAGAGTCTCACAACCATGTCCTTATAAGCAAGCCAAGAGAGTCTCACAACCATGCCTTATAAGCAAGCACAGTACAAGCGGGGCCTACACAAAGCTCCTCGCCTCATACTCGTTTCTTTCCCCAACGGAAAGCCAAGCTAGAGAAGGCAAAGCAAGCCACACACAATCAAAACACCCATTTTCTCTCAACCCAAAATCGAGAGCATCCTAAAAGAAAAATCGAGCCTTGCTAGGCCACCATGAGAACCAAGCCAAGCACCATTTCACTTTTCCTCCCCAAACCGAGAGCAAGCCAGCCGAGAGGAAGAGAAGAGGAAGAGGGAATTTGATGGAATTCGATGCTTTGTGTCTCTGTATCGCTGTGTGCTACGCTCTTTCTTTTTTGTGTGTTATTGTAGATAGATTGGTGGCGCTGACCGAATAGCCTCCTGAATAATCAAGGATAGGTCGTTGGTTACTCGTTTCCTTTTTGCTCTCTTGATGAGGCATCATACAAACGGAAAAGGGTAGCACAGCAACATTCCTTTTCGATATCTTGTGCTTTGATTCAGTTGTATTTCTTGATGATGTCATTGAATGGCGGTTAGGTCTTGTGATGGAATGTGTACATATTATATATTGAGCATTGCTCCATTTATGAGGAATTGTAGAGGTGATATTTGTTTAGTTGTTTTGGTATGTTTAAAATGTTTAAAGTGAGAATGCTAAAGGATTAACGTTATTTATTACCCTTTTGTTCCTAAAATAGGGTCTTGATTCTTTGTTATCTTTTCATGCTCTGCAAGAGACAATAACCATTGATTGTTACCATAATATTTTAGTAAAAGCTACACAAATATAATATTATGAATGTTTTTTTGTCAGGTATCCAGTATTCTCCTTTTCAAAAGGCCAATCTTATTATTTTTCTATTTTCTATATGCTAGTGTTCAAAGTTGAATGCACAGCAAAAGGATTTATATTTAAGAACCGAGGAGCATTGGTCTTTTCGATGGCAAATGAGGAAATAAATGCAATTTTAGCAGGCTTTTTCGCATTAAACGTGTATTTGTGGCTACTCTCTTAGATATCCAAACACCGATAATTGGTAGTCATGACCAGCTCACAACATTCACTTCCTCCCTTTGTTTAGTTCAGCTGTTGCTCTGTGGCATTTGTTTAGTTCATTTGTTGCTCTGTAGCGCATCGTTTCTCTTTCCTGCTGCCGTGTTTACTTTTTCATTTTTAATTGTTTCACCGGGAGTTCCTTAGCAAAGGTTCTATGGATATTTTCTTTGGGAGTTCCTTAACAGAGGTTCTATGAATATTTTAGTCCTATATAGATTAATGAGATACTTTCATGAACAAAAGAAAAGGAAAGCCCACTAGTACTATTCATTCTAAAGGTTGTGCAGATTCGACTAAATTGTTTATGATATGGACAGTTATATTTATTGGTTGCCTTTTTTTAAATTCGGTTGCCTTGTATGTTCATATTTCATAGTTGTGTATTAAGGATTCCTCCCGAGTTAATGTTTTGTTCAGATTTCTTTTTTGGATTGCTTGTGGACCCCTCCTTCATTGATATGTACCATTTATTGTTGAGTGTTTAATTTATAATTCCGAGTAGCGCTCTTGCTGATAACAAAAATGATATTGCATTTCAGTTATTGGACATTAATTATCTTTGGTGGATGAGAACCTGCAATAAAGAGTGCAAGTGTTTGATAAGGTTTCACAAGCTGTCGAGAGGTTGAAGTTGCTACCCTAGAAGATTATTTCCCATCTTTGGTGGGTAAAGGAAAAAAGGAAAGGTGGCTTGCTTAATCGAATCAAGACATGTCCAAATCTACTCTGTTAAACCAAGGAAGAACTTTGAATTGCGAAACAATCTGCAACCAACTTAACAATAACAAATGCATTGGAAGTTGTGGACAGGTTAATCTCAATCAATGGCGGGTATCATCTCAAGAACCAACCCCAAATAAATTAGAAACAGCAAAACCACCTATTTCAAGTAAGAGAGGAACTCTAATATTGGTGAGAAGGTTGACCGTAGTAGAAGTTCCAATGGAAGGGCGAAATCTTTGCATGGGTGGATAGCCGCGAGGATGATGGGGAGGTGATTTTTCAGTAAAAACAAGGATATCTTGTTGCAAATCAGCCATGAGGGAAATCAAAGTCTCATTTTCCCAGGCAAAGAGATGCTCCACAAAAATTGCACTGGTGAAAATAAAATAGGGGAATGTAAAAAGCAGAATAAATTTCAAACTATGTGGGGTTTGAAACTTTGTCGATTCAAGACTACTCAAAAGTGATGTGAAGAGTAAGCGGGCTTCTGGAAAGAGGACTAAGAAAACCTTTTGAAGGACTTAGATGATGTATCAAATGCCGATCTTGGAAGAACAGCGGAAAAGGTCGGTGTAGCTTTGCATGATGTTGGTGGATACTCAAATGGCTCTTGAAGCTATAGAGGCACTGCACAATGTTCACTGCTAAAATTTTGTCACTAAAGGTGAACCTCCATTGGATAGAGAGATGAGAGATGAGAAGTCTAAAATAGCAAAAGTCATTCAAAGAATAGCCCTCCTCAAAATAGAATTAGCGGCATCCGGGAAGGTGTCACGACACGTTCTAAAAGAAGAAAAATAACGAGCTGAACCCCAAGCCTCGAGAAAGAAAGAAATAGAGGATCAAAAATGCAAGAAAATTCAAAAGATCTCAGAGCAAAGGCAAAAGATAAGGAGGCAAAATCAGTACAGAGAAGGGTAAAGTTTCAAAAATATTTCTTGATGGAAATAAGTATCATGGTACACTGTTGCTCACCGTACAAGACAACGTGGTAAAAATAATCTGTATGAATATCTTGAGTTATGTTCATTAAGCACTTAAAGAGAGGCATGAATTTGACAGTGACATTTCCACAATTTTAGAAGTACAAAATAATCATATTGCAAATGAACTGCATGAATCGATTGTTAGTGAGACCAAAGAATCTAGTTCAAATTATGTTGAAAAAGAAAGCCTGAGCATACACTGTAGATAATGCTCAGAATATTCAGCAATGTAGGGATGAAAGCACACATCGTACAAAGGCAAATATCGCTCAGAACCTTTATCCATGCATAGGTGAACTAACAAGCGATGTCGCGGCGAGAGAACCCCAAACAGAGAAGAACACCTACAGCAATGGTACGGTCAAAGGCTCCTGCACTTACCCAAACGCCACAGATCATGAAATAACACGAAGTGGCAAGACCATCCAAGAAAAGGCGGGTTTTCATTAGGAGTGTTTCGAACTACTAAAGTATGCAAAGAGGAAACTTCCAATGGCGAGATCAACTTCTATCTTGTCTAGTATTATCGCAAAATCATTGGTCGCTTCTCCTATACTTAATTCTTCTATAAGAGTTGACAAAAAACTTACGTTTCATAGCTGCAGGCGACGAAGGAACCATCCAACGCCGACGATACAAGCAAATCACCAAAAGCAATTCTCAAGTTCAGAATAGTGCCACAAAACACCTTCTAAAGTGATACATGAATTGTCACCTACTTTGATCCTCGAAATCCATCAAAAGCTTCAAGTAGGAGCTTGTCAAAACCCTCTGTTGCCATAGAACTGCTGAAGTTAGATCATGAAAATGTACTATCAAATCGACAACTAAAAGATTCTCGTAGAAGGAAAGATATGACCAGTTCGATATTTTATTCAGCCATCATTTGGATCGGATGTGATCAAGCATCGAAGAAGGTAGCTATATTTCTTTGTTGGTACATTCTAGTCATTAATTATTTGAAATGAGGTATATTCGTAATGGTCTATGTTGTAGATCTTGGCACGCTTGGGAGTTCGTGAAGCATTTTCCATGTCGGATGCAACACACTTTGTGGCGATAGTTTTTTCCGCACAAAGAATATGCTAGAAGCAATAGCTCTTGGCAAGCCGGTAGTTACATCAATGTGGCTTGAGCGTTGCGGACAAGCGGTGTTTTATTGATGATAAGAAGTATATTCGAGGATGCCAAAAGGAAAGGGAGATAGGTTTCAGCATGCCTATATCATGGCCTCGACTTGCAAGCATCCTCTGCTTCTTGGTAAAATGAATCTGTATAGTTTTGTTTTGTCTCAATCGCCTAGGTCAAAAAATTAATTCATTATTATAAAAAAACACTTACAGGGAAAAGAGTGTTTGTAACACCGAATGTGAAGCCAAGTCGAGAGGTGGTGACTAGCTTGGTTTCAGCATCTTACAGGCGAGTTATTGCTATATGTTCTTTTCCAAATATACTTTCAGTTGTTGTTTGTGTTTAAATTACGTGTTAACAATCACCGGATGATATATAAGATCAGATATCTGATTTGTCTTTGCGGCATCATTTCCTAGTGCCAATTTTGCAATTTGTATGGCAAGGTCATTTGAAGCAAATAAACTAGGGCAACTATCTTTGTTGGTGGAAAAAGCCTCAAAGCCTATTAGCGAGTTATCGGGTTAAATGGTTGATGAATTATTTCATACAAGGAAACTATAAGTTTTTCACGTATGTAATAGCATAAGTTCGTTCTTACCACCCAAGGGTTCAGTAATCGGTGGTTCCATAGCACTCTTTAGATTATTTTTATTTTAGGCATTCGATCTTATGAACTTGTTTTTGCATTTTCAACGTGCTTCCATGTTTGCCTTATTTGTGCATAACCCAATGCAATGTGACACTTCACAATTTATTTATGAGTAGGCAATCATTATTACATACATCATTTGTACATTGCTAGAAGGTTGCGGCAACACTGTTGAACTTGGAAAACTCAGATCTCGAGATTTAATATGAGCGCAATATAGAAGTCCCTATCCATTTCCATATGGATGTGAATTCTCCTCATGCAATAGCTGTTGGAATAGTGTAAGCTGGATTGTTGGTTTTGTGACACATCATCAAGCGGTGACTCCAAAGCTCTTTAATTTTTCCTGCATATTTGTAGATGAGTGAAATGCCTAAATACACATTTTTGGGTTTCTTTTCAGATTAATGTTTCTAGGGTATTAGACACCACCACAACCTTTGTTCAGTTACTTTTTCTTTCCCTTTGTTCTACATTTTTTCAGCGTTCTAGTGTTTAAATATCATTCTCCATGACACAATAAATGCACTATATGGGAAGAGTTATCTCATCCAAGTAAATAGCTTAGTTCTCCTTCTAAGTACTTTGTATGGAAACAAATGCATGTAATCACCCATCCATGTGTTTGAACCTTTATCGGGATGTGTGTTTTGAGTTTGGTCTTGTGTCCTTTGTTGACTGTACATTTCATCTCAAGAATTACGCCCATGCAAATTAGCAAGTCAATTTATATTCCCAAGCTTTCTTCTTTAATAACAAGCATTTGTATTAATATATTTATTTCACGCAGCCATTAGAGAGGATTGGAAGGTCCATAACGAAGGAAAAGGAAGTACGGATGACCTCTGGTTATATCATGTGAACAGGATTATGAAAGCTGTTGAACCGCTTCTAGAGAGAGGTTAGAATTAGTTATATCTCACATCTTGCTCTGTACGCTATTTTCATCAAAGAATCCGGACAGCAAGCTAATGTACATGATGAACCAATAGGTGCCAGTGTTTTCGACACAGAGCTCGTACTAAATGGTATAATCATTCAGAAGCTGGAGTATGAGAGGTTTGTGTGAAACAACGAGCCTGTGCAACCCTCCACCCCACCATTGACCAATGCTCTTCCTCTGTTGTACTCAGGCACCGCCTTTTCTCGGACCGCGTCAAACAGACCCGCTCGACGCGGTGGTTGAAGGACGCAGCCAGCGGCGGTTTGTACCGATGTCCAAGTGTCCATAGCTAAGGTTGGTGCAGGTATCCCAGCTGAACCATGCTTGCTCCTGCCTGCCCCAGCACAAGACCAGTGTAAATGTATGTGCCGCGGACGACGTCTGCCTTGCGCCAGTCGCTTATTTGCAGACCCCGTGCTCTGTCTTATTTCCATCTTGACTCTATCCAATTTTTTTTTAAATTTTATCTAATTTTTTTTCACGTTTGGTGGCTGGTTTCTGGAGAATGACAGGTTGTGTAAGGCTAGCTCAGTTTGTAAATTTGTAATTTGTAGGTGCTTTGTGTGTGTGTGTGTAGCTCCCCTTCTGAACCTCTGTTTAGTTACCTGCTGGCGAGTTATGGTCAATGATGGATGTGATCTCGCGATGCTGCTGTCCGTGGTATTGTTTCTGTTATCTGAACCTGTATGTACTCGGCTCTAATCCATACGTACGGCGTCGCGTCTAATGCATTGCAGAGCCTTATTATATTTGTCCTCCCCAGTACTCGTACGTTTGTGGACACGTAGCATCCCTGAAAACTCAATGCACTTTTTGGGGAAAAAAAGGTGTATGTAATGTACCACAGCTGTTGTACATACGTATGTACGCAATGCATTATGCATATACCTCACGCGTATACGCACGTGTATTTGGTAAGAGTGCAAGGTTTCTCCTCCATGGACCTCGTGGTTTTTTAAGCTTTCAGCTTATCTAAGTTAAAAATATATTGGTTTTTAATTCTAATTTAATTTAATTTTTCTTTGTATAACAGTTTTTCTTAATTTTGTTTTATTTTTTTTCAGAAAAAGGTAGCAACCGTCTAATTTCAGCTAAAAACCGTGTAATTTCTGTCAAAGCTGAAGACGTTAGTAGCGCCCCTGGCCCCGTCCGCACCATCCTCGCCGCCTCCGCCGCGCACGCTCGCCCCGTTGGCCATCGCCAAGCAGCTCGTCGGCGGCGCCGGGCCTTCGTGTCGGACCTTGGGCCGCCTCCTCGGGAGAATCGCTTCATCCGAGCTCACGCCCAGCGCCAAGGGCTCGTCGCTTCTCTGAGTGCTGCCGCTGAGCTCGATCGCGCCAACAGCAAGCTCATTGGTGTGCTTTCAAACGCATTCCAAATCCTAACCTAACCTGGATTTGTGGCTCGTCGAAACCCTACATTCGTGAAACCGCTCTAGTTGCATGTTGCTTCTTGGCTTGCATCCATCTAGGCCCTTCGTCCCTTTAGATCAGTCATTTGTTCTATTTGAATTAATCAATGCGATTTCTTCTAGTCGAGGATGCCACACTGTCCCGTATCCACTACTCACAATCCATTCGTCTCTCTGTAGGTTGTTTATTCCTCTCTGTCACCGATCCACTCGCCGTTGTGTGCTGTGTGTAAGCTTGCCTCTTGCTCGATAAGGTTCATCTTACGACTAACTCCTTTGTTTGTCTTCTTCTCACTATAGAATCTCTATCTGAGTAGTTCTAGCAATTTCTGAAAAATATTCTCGTAGCGATAATGCAAATGTTTGCTCTATGCGGCCTCTGGATTGTTTATTATCATGAGTCTTTTCCATTGTTTATGTTCGAAAAATATGAGATGTGAACTGTCACATGTTGCATAATTTAAATGTTTGAGTTGCGTCTTTACAAAATAGTGCTATTTGGATCCTTGTCGTAGGTTCCATTGATGTACATGTCTACATGACACCTCTGAGAATGTTAGTTGCATAACGTATATTAACTGAATACCAAATTATATAATAAATTCCAACTTGTATGCGTAACATTCATGTTACACTCTGATACCCCTTTTTATACGTAGCAGCTCTTAGATCGGACCAGAGTTTGTAAGATACGGTGTGAGAGTGCACGGTATCAGGAACAAAGAAGATGAATCTCGTAGAGAGAATCAAAATAATGATGTTGAAGCAACACGACGAGAGAAAATATTTGGCGAACCGACAACAAAAGATTATCGCTCATTTACAACCTTTTCGAATCTTGTAGGACCCTCGTATCCTTACGCTATACAAGAATCCAATGCTAAAGAATATTCTAGCCTCTAATCCTCACGTCGTCCTCTGCTTTGGATTAGTAGGCTTGATTGTTTGTTGCTTCTTCTTGGCTTGGTTTCTCCATGGTCACTCTCCAATGGTTTATATAGTTCCTGCAAGCCCTTCTCTAATTTAGAGTAGGGTCATAATCCTAGAAGGATTAATCTATGACTATTTATAGCACATCTTTTAAATCCTAAAACACTAGATATTAGTCATCATAATTCAACAATCTTCATCTTGACTCGTATTCGTGTAAGACTTAGAAGTTTTAGGCTTTGAATTACATAAAACTTTTTTTGTAGTTCTTGCTTGCTTTAAAATTGTGTTTTTTTGCTAAAAGAATTTAAAAATCTCTTATTCACCTCCTTTAATCAGTTATCCTTATCCTACATGTAACATACAAATTTCAGAGAACCAACACTCTTAAGACATGTTTTCTGAGGTGAAACATTGGAGTTAGGTTGTGGGCTGAACTAATAGTTATATTTAGTTTTAACTTACGGTTGCAATGTTGACACTAAAGACAACAATTAAACCTTTCGGAAGCTTGGTGTGTTCTAGTAAAAAATTTTGCCTTGAAATTTTGGACAGATATTGTAGACCTAGAGTGATCTAGACACTAAAATTTCATAGGTGTGTGTAGACCAGTGTTTAGGAAATCAGTGGGAACCGTCTGTTCTCGACACATCTGAAAATAGCATCCACCGAGATTTTGTGACCACGAGGAAGAGTTAAGCTTATGGCTTATGTTGGCTTTTGGTTAAAATTACGTTATAAGCGTATGTTAGTTTTTTCTGAATCATTCAATTTTAAAAAATTAAAAAATTAAGAAAAAAATGAAAAAAAGATCATCATGCACAATACAAAGAAATAAGGTGAAAAAAGAAAAAGCAAAAAGTCAAAATAAGCCAAAAACCAAAATAAGCCGATGTATTCTAAATAGCTTCTGGCTTAAATAAGTCATTCGGAGCAGAGCCTTAGGTCCTAGATGACCCTCATTGGCTCCCATTTTGCATAGTTATCGTACCTGGATAGGTCTGACCGAAAAAAAACCAGACCCAAAGGCCTCCACTGATCTGGTTTAGGCCATTTGATCGTTCACGCAATTGACCTGCCTTGGACCAGTCAAACCCAGTTCGAACCGGCGGTTTTTCCTGTGAACCAGTGAGATTCAACCCGGGTTGACCCGCACACGTCGTAGAAATTACCCCAAAAAATTGCGTCTGCTAGACTTCGAACTGGGATCTGCAGGCTTCAATGCTAGAACTAGTCGGACTAACCAGCTGGGCGGAGTTGTGTTTCTATGTAAAAGTAATACTTTTAATGAATAACTAATAAATCTGCAAGCACTGGCCCCTTAATGCCATAATAAATTAATGAAAGTGGAACATTTTAATCGCTTTGTGCTATGTTAAATGTAACTAGAACCACATTTGTAGGGGATTAACACTTATGTTCACATATGCATTTTTACACGTATATATACTACAACATGTTTTAATAAGCGTGTGGTCTGACTAGCAAACCAGTGACCCAAGATCTTGGCCGAGTCGATGACCATGCTGGGCTTGATAACTATACCATTTTGAGCGGAATGTGAATTAATACTTGTTAGGTATGTTCGAAATATCACAATTTGAATATATTTGAAGAAACAACTAGCCAGGAAAAATCCAGAAATCTGCCAGAGATCGCTAACTGGGCTCGTTCTCGTTTTTTGCTAGCTAAATTGGTTTACTTAACATTTATGTAGGATCCGTTCATATTAACTTTTAGTTTTGATTTATGAATTGTAATAACTTGTAGAAAACTGTAGAAAGAGATATTCGCGTGCGATTTTGGTTGATATAAATGAAGTCACTACGATGTGTACTACAATCGACTAGTAAACCCGTCTTAAAAGACACTTCGTTTGAAAGCTAGATCTTGTAGAAAAGCCATTTAATGTATAAAAGTAGCTTTTAGAAGTCAATACTTACAGGACCGTAGATTCTTTTGATGTTGTCGATGAAGTAAGCAACTCTCATGTTCATGTTATGAGTTTTCCAGTACATAGCATGAGTTTTTATATAGTTAGATTTTGCAATATTGTCTAGATTACCGGAAACTATTGCTTTACGACTTCAATACCAAAATTAAGAGGATTCACTAGAATTTTCAGAGAGGGCATGCTTATTGGACAGATCTTGACGCACTAGACTAGAGGATGAGATTATGCAAGAAATTTGTAAATTGGTTCTTTTATGCGTGTTTCGCTTCAAGTATATAATCATATGGATATTGAGTAATTTTTGTTTAAAAGATGCTTTTGTTATCTAGGCGCTTAGCATATCCATCCTCTGAGATGGTGCTTCTCATATCCCTCCTCTGACAGAATGTTGCATGAGGTGCCACTTGGTAGGCGGTTCGGTAAGTGTTCTTTCTTTGCATTTGCATGAGTTGTGAAGTTAATTCTTATGTGTAATGGTTGATAGCTTACAAGTATCCTTTTTACATTTTGGTGCTTTGCATTATGATCACTATGTGAATATCCATCATATCATACCTATGGTTGTTAAGTCGAATTCCTATAATTTATGCGTGTCATTTGCAACGAATTCATAGATTTGATTGATGACGTTTGGAAGTCAATAATTTTCCTAGAGGGCAGAATTAGTAGTGGAGCTTTTAGGAAGTTTAGGGCTGGACGGCTGGTTAAACTTGATTTTGATGAATAACTTTGTTTGTATCGAGTAAATTGGTGAGAACAAGAGCTTTGGACATTTTTAATTGTAAAGCCTGAATTATGTTCTTGCTGAACCGATGGTTGCAGATCTTTTGGGGCCGGTGACTGTTTTGATATTGGTGATGAGAGTTGTACCTTTGGATTTGGGAAGCTCACAGTATTTGTTTGAGTGGAAAATTTCTGGCCTGAAATTTTGAGCAAATTTTGGAGGTCTAAATAGGTGTGTTTACACTCTGTTGATGACTTCGGCAAAGTGGTCTTGTGTTCATGTTTTGAGTTTTTGGGAAAAGGAGCATGGCATTTTTAGGAGTAACTATGTAAGTACATTTTACATTATATGCAAGAAAAGATGCAAATTGATGCTTTCATTTGTGTGTCTGCTTCCATTACATAGATATGAAGTATTTGCCTTAATTGCAATGTTTTTATTGTCTAGGTTCTTTTCATATCCTGCTTATCACGGAGAAAGGGCACCGCTTGGGTCCCACTTTACCAAGCGGCGGTGACCTTTCTTTTTTTGCGTGAACTGTCATGTGGGCTCTTATGTGTGTTTATGGTGTGCAAGTACCCATTTATGCGTTGTGGTGATATTTCATTATTACTATGCACGTTTCTGTTATGTTTCGATCATCTTGCATCTCATGAGACGGGCAATGGAAGGCTGTTTGGTTGAGTTCATATATGTTTATATATGTCTTATTTGATGAACTGATAAATCGAATCCATGAAACATGGAAAATAAGGCAAAGTTTTGTACATCTTGAAATGTACAGATGCCTTGGTCTTGTCTCCTTAGCCTCCTCATTCTTTATTTTTGCTTCATGTTTCCTATATTACAATTATGTCATTCTTAATAAAAGGAAAATTTATTTTTAATTATATTTCGTACTTGTTTCTTTGCAGTTAAAGGAAATTAGCATGTCACTTTTTGAGCGGGGGTAGAAAAATGGTATCGGATGTGCATTCAACTTGTACATAGATCTGTCTCATCATACACTCTTGGTGGCTCTGTTTTTTTTTTGTCTTTTTTTGGAACCTTTTCTAATGTATATTAACCATGCATTTGTAACCATATGTAGTATACTAGTCTGCTATTCCTTGATGATCATGCGAACTCATGTTCACGTGACATGATATTTCTAAGCTAACTAATATTACCCGTGGCGTATTTACGAATGCATAAAACCTTCTGGACATCCTTCGTCTAATTTTGCTTTTCCCCCCTTCCCTTCCCCACGTTGGTCATATCATCAGAAAACTTACATATTTGCAAGATTTAAGTTTTCCCTGATATGTGAGTCACCATCCGATGTAGATGTTCATCGGCTATTCCTTCAACATCGAATTAGCCTTCTGAAATAGCGAAAATAATAGAATGAAATTTAGCACCTAAGAGTTTCAAGGAGGAAGGCATGAATTTCCCACATATACCCGTCACTACATATACTGTTACCACCATCAAATGTACCCTTGAGATTGGTACAATTTTTCAAAATTCAAACCACTAGTCCATCCTTCAATCATTGTAATGTATTTGTACAAATCTCAGAGCGCTGTATAGGGCTAAGAATTTGCATATGTTCAAGATTTTTCTGAATATTTCCGAGGAATTCTGTATCTTTTTATTTGAGAGGATCGAGGAATTATGTAGGAAACCACGGAATCTAATGCCATACGGTTTCTCACATTGTAAACTGGGCCTCATCAAGTCAGAAATGCAATATAATAAGTGGGTTCTTTTCAACTACGACTTATGACTGTAATTTATGATTTTTAGTCCTAGAGTAAATACTTGTGTAAATGAATCGAATGTCATAAGTGATAAATCGCTTTAAAAACCGTCTCGATAAATCGCTTTAAAGCGATAGCGAAAAGACATTTTATTTATTTATTTGAGAGAAGTCATAAGTTATAAACTATAAATTGAAAAGAACTCTGCCAATATCTGGGTCTGTTCATTGTGGCTGTAGCTTTTGGTTGAAATTTTTGAATTTTGGATGTTTAAGATAGAGATTATAGAGAGAGATATTTGCATATGATTTTGGTCGGTATAGATAATAGATTTTTATTATGTACTATAATTAACTTTTAAACTTTGTTTTAAAAAAATACTCCGTTTAAAAGTTAGATACTACGGTAAAAATCAAAACCCATATCTAAAAGTGGAAAAGAACTTGTTCATATGTGCTTTAGATCTACGCGCCTCGGTTTGGGGAGGAAAAGTGAAATGGTGCTTGGCTTGGTTCTGTTGGTGGCCTAGCAAGGCTCTGATTTTTCTTTTAGGATGCTCTCGATTTTGGGTTGAGAGAAAATGGGTGTTTTGATTGTGTGTGGCTTGCTTTGCCTTCTCTAGCTTGGCTTTCCGTTGGGGAAAGAAACGAGTATGAGGCGAGGAGCTTTGTGTAGGCCCTGCTTGTACTGTGCTTGCTTATAAGGCATGGTTGTGAGACTCTCTCTTGGCTTGCTTATAAGGACATGGTTGTGAGACTCTCTCTTGGCTTTATGCAATGACTAGGCTACCCCTCTCTTATCCCTAACTCCTATTCAGGTCTCTGTGAGCTTTATGGACTTTTGGTCCAATAGATGGGCTCTGCTATCTTTGATGGCTTTTCTACTACGGGAGGTAAGTTAGAAAAATATGGACGTTGGATTTCTCTACTGCTGTATGACGACGCCCATATAAGGGAGAGGCGCCAATCAGCCTCTCCCTCCTCACCATCACCATGGGCCTCCTCCACAACTCCCTCCTGCTCCAAGGTCTCCTCCTCCTCTCCCAAGACGTCGTTTTAGACAGACGCGAACTTCTCGGGATTAACCTTTGGATCTGGTGGTGCAGGGCAGTTGCGCCGTGCGGCGGCCGCGGCGTCGGTGGGGCGGCGCGGCGTGGCGACGTCGACGGGGGAGTACATGCGTCGCAACTACGCCAACAACGTCTCCGAGTACAACACCGTCATCGGGTCTCTCGTCGCGCGCGCGCAGCACGCCTCGAGGCGAAAGTGTTGTTTCAGCTCTTGCACACCAGTGTTTGACGAAATGCCGAGGAGTGGCATTTTTATTAAGTTGTTTTGTTGCCTTGATGATTTAGTTTGGCCACGAGCATGCGTTTTGAGCCTAATCGTGTCTTTGCTGCGACCTCGTGTCTTTGCGATTGTATGCCATGCACAATTGTACATGGCGTTATACGATTATAGACCGATGTACGTTTTGCACACGAGGCATTTCAATGTTGGTGCAGCATGCACGCTTGTTTGGTGGTGTGGCCATCTTTGCGCTGAAATATTTGTCTATTCAATCACCGTAGTTGCTCAAATCTTGCTTGGTGCCATGCGTTGGTGAGCCCGGCTGCTAGTGTGCCACAATTACTCTCAATGACTTGCGTACCATGTGAGTTCGGTGTTAGTACACATGTTTGTTCCATTAAGTTTATAGCTTTCTTGATCAAAACAAAACATGCACTTGATCTGTAATGTCAACCTCCCGCTTGACGTTATGAGAAATTGAGGTCCCTTTGTCCCGTATTTCTTGATATAGTTGTGCGATTTCTCCATTGTAGATATCCCATTGACTGGATATACACACGATGGGCTTGTCTGTATGGCCATCGATGTCGCTCAACATACGATGCAATCGCTTTGTTTTCCTAACTTTGTTTTGCCTTTCATTTGTGGCACTAAGCTGTCACTTTTGGTTGGTGGCCATTCTGTAAAATGTATTTATATAACTTTCACCATCAACCACTTGATGTCCTATGTTAATGTCATTTTTCTGCATGGTTGTGCCTATCTTGAGTTTATGTTGCGTATGATGACAGTTCCCATGTTAGAAACCTCTGTTTCCTTAGTCATCTGTGCTTTTAAGTCTGAATAGTTGTATTTGAATTGTTTTTGTGGCACTAACCTCTGTTTCCCATGAATTGTTTCCTTAGTCAAAGCAAGATAGAATATCATTATGAAATTTTTTAAAAATAGAATAGTGAGAAAAATCATTATCTTAAAATAAGGCAAAAGCACAAGGCGAATGCAAACCAGGATTTATTGCTGCATCAATTTGAATGCCAAGAAGATCCGATGTTCCATGTGCATATGGAGTGACCTGGGCTATTCCAAAGGAAAATAGTGTAAGCTCAATCATCCAATTAAACAAGATTACCTTAGAAACATATATAAAATTGAGCTTCACTATATGAATTTGTCTCTAAAATAATATTGAATCTCTTGTCATGTTTCCGTTAACAAGCTCGATGCGAGAAAAAAATGATTTTTATTAACAGTGACTACATGAATACCAAACTAGTGATAACCATTTCTGGACCTAGCTAACATTAGAAAAAGGGGACGATATTGGCTATAGCAACACAGACTCTTCTCAAGACTTGTTGATATTTTTGGGAAATGAGGAAATCATTGCATAGATAAAATATCATCACTTTTCCCTCCTTGTTGGGAAAGAGTCCATTCAAAAGTATTATGTAAATAAAACTGAATGAGCCAAGAGATAGGACCTCAATGCGTGATACAACGCCTTTTATTCTGAATATCGTGTCTCCACCAAGAGGATATCCCACAACGATTCTTGAATCTGAGATAAACCATAAAAATAATGTTAGATGGCAATAAAAAGAAAGTATATGGCACACTATCCAACATCAATTAAATATTAAGAAATTTTTGCAAATATAGATACAAACAGTATAATGAATTCCTGCTTCATTTGCAGGAGAGTGAAGAACAACTTGAGCTCCAACAAAGATGTTTACACCATTGGCATGTTACCAGTAAGTACATGTTACTCCATCAAACACATCTGACATCACAATGAGTTACCTGAAGGCATGGTAAACGACCAAGGTGAAGTGGCTCTGTTCCTTGCGAGTCGTCATTCTCGACGGAGAGCAATGCAAGGTCGCACTCGATACCCTAGCTAAAACACGTGAATCAATTTATAAGAAGACATCGTACCAAGAAAATTTTGGAAAATATAAGCGAAATCATAACTAACAACCAACAGTTCTTATTTCCAATGGTTACGGACATAAATATACATATATATCTTATTTTAAAACATGCCCATAAGCTTTTCTAACATTAACTCTTACCATCAACGTATTTGCTAACTACAATATGGATGCAACAATTTCTCGATAAAAATTTTCTGAAATGAAACTTTGTTACAAGTGGGGACAACCCATGGTTCCAAATACAGCGCAGTAACGGTTTTACCGTGTGCCGATCGGAGAAAAAAACCGCTGGTTTTTTATTTAATTCAAATTTGAACTTTTGAATGTAAAAATTAGTTTATCTAATGATATTTACATTATTTAGCACTAATAAAATGTATTAGGAAGATGCATGCACTTTCCGTGCTTGATTTCATACTTTTTTCCATGAATATATTAGGAATTTTCAAATTTTGAATGTAAAAGTTAGTTTTCCTAATGATATTTATATTGTTTAACACTAACTTTTACATTATGCGGCTATGCCAGCATCAAATTCAGTAATATGTAGGTAGTTTTGAGGGATATGATACAATTGGAGCACTGAAGTATTAGTGCTAAATAATATTTATCAATGTTAAAGGTGTAAGTGATGCAATCCTAATCCGTCAACTTTGGAGATAAGTATGCATCAGTCTGAATACTTTTAGTTGTCATGCTACATGTATGGAAAGCTTTATGAGTCTATTTGCTAATTAACGTGACAAACGATGTGCCATTTGGACTTTCAAGGAGGGTTCATGGTCATTTGAATGAAGATTGCTCAGGCTGCTAGAAGTTGCGAAAATGATATGACTAATTATCTTCTTCATAATTTAGTTCAAATTGATTGTAACAGTATTTAGTTATCCTAAGAGTCTTAGTAATCAAGTGTAATCCCCTTCCCTATCTATATAAGGGAAGAAATGTAATGTGTTGAGCAGCTTTTGATTGATATATGAACTTAGAATTAAGCAAAGCTCTTCTTTCCACCGGTTTATCCGGTTTTCCACCGTTTTTCGATGTAACCGACGGTTACGATCCGATTACCGGTCTCCTCCGCCCGCCCAAAAATTCATTTCACAAAATTTAACCGGTTTTTCTGGGATTTCCGGTAACGCCGATTCTACGATGCCGCCGGCGGCGGGATTTGCCGGTTCGGTTTTTGATCCTTGGGACAACCATATGTATTTACAATCCTTTTCTATGTTAGACAATTAATCATCATAAGTCATGTGATTACAAAAGTTACTCACATGAACACAAATTACTTTTCCTTTTATTAGATTTTTAAGAATTCACAAGTCCCTAACATGGAGACTCCAATCTCACCAATATAGTGGAATGTAGTCAATCAACAAAGTTGGAAAGCCAAGTTGATATGCAATGGGCGTTGATATGCAATGGACGAGTAATAGTAACACCATGAGTAAAAGATTCCTCGAGGAGCAGGGTGTCTTACATAATGTTAGAAAAAGAACGATTCACCAGTACTGCATTGATTCAATGTGAACAATAGTATACATACACACACATGTACACTTAATATATACGTAACACTCCCCCTCAAACTCAAGGTGGATCAGAAACATGGAGTTTGAGTAGTGTTGTGGTTCTTAGCCTGGCATCTTAGGTAATATGTGTGAGAGGGTTGGGTAGAGTCTTCAACTCCCCAACGTGGCTCTCCTCAATCCCCTCCTCTCTCAGACAACAACCTTTAAATAGTGGGTGAAGCAACGGTCCTTGTCCGCGCCAAAAGATGCCTCAACACTTTGGGTGATAACCGTTCGACAAGAGTTATTGTCAGAGAGATATGGTGGCCTGTTCGCCGTGCAGCGATTGATGTCAGAGAGAGACTATGTGTGGTTATTAAGAATAAGCACACATTCTAACCGTCTTGTCAAACAGACCCACGACGTAGTAGATTGTTGTAGACAAACTAGTCAGAGATAAATTAGTCACAGTCGAGTTCACGACCACGGGATGGTCGCAGAACAACTTACGACTATGTGGTCGTAGAAAGATTTACGACTATATGGTCGTAGAAAGACTTACGACCATGTGGTCGTAGAGGTAGTTGTGGAAAAGTTTCCGACTGAGGTGTAGTCGTAGAAAAGCTTACAACTATCCTGTGAAACCTCTCCCTTATCAATAAGGGGCATACTCAAATAATATAATGACGTAATCAAGTGAGAATTATTATATCCTCGTCAACTCCCACATCTGTCGAGCTGATGAGAGGTCAATGAAGCTCATCCGAATGGATATCTCTGCACTCATGCACGGAATGCCCATCACACGATCATTAGCAATCCTCCAGGCATGAGCAGTCGTCGGATCTACCGCATGAAGAACAAGGGGTTCCTTAGTGAGGTGGGAAGCAAGACTGATCGATCTGAGAAGCATACGAATAGACGATGCCCACTCACGATAGTTCTGACCATTAAGTTTAATATCAGATGCCAAAAGAGCACCACCACCAAGAAATGGATCAAAAGTAGCCATGATGTGAAATAGAGGTGTCCAAGGAGTGGCAAGCAACACTGCAAATAGAAAAAAGATGGCGGCGGCAAAACAAAGAAACAAAGGATAGATGTCCAAGCAGTGGCAAGAGACACTGACAACGGATGGCGCAGGGGAAGAAAACAAAGGATAGCGCAGAGGAAGAAATAGAAATAGGATGGCAAGAGCACCATCACTAGCGGCGATGGGCGCGCGGATGGGGTAGCGTCGTCGTTCATCGACAATGAAGACGCCAAGCGAGGGCAAAGTTGCGGCGACAAGGTCCCGTGAGCAGATGGCGGACGATGAGGTTTCTCAGTGGATAAGAGAATCGACAGCGGAGAGAACCTGGATGCTTTGACACCATGTTAGAAGAAGAACGATTCACCAACATTGCATTGATTCAATGTGAACAACGATGTATATATACAACCCTAACCCTATTGGGCTTATCGGGCGGATAAATGTACACTTAAGTACTTAACATATATGTAACACATAAGAATTCCTAAGCACAATTTTGTGTTCGAGTAATCGAGATTATTTAAGCACGAGAATAAAACAAATAGCTACCCAATCTGAGTTCAAAGAGAAAGAGATGTGATATACATGCAAATAAAAGTTTTTCACAAAATTTCTTGAAAGCAACATAGTTCTGAGGAAAGTACCTTGGCAATATATTTTTGTCATCTCCCTTCTCTTTACTTTGACCTATGTTGAAAAGAAGCCTTGGTTTAATAATGTAAATGACATAAGCTAACTGTTACCTATCAAAACCAATGGTATGGCAATATCGCTGAAACTTTTGAGTTAGTCCAAGCAACGACATCGGTGATTCGAACTCTAAATCATATTAGTTCAGCAGGAGGAAGCAAGAGATTAGAGCTGAAATACATGTTAATGATTGAATCAGAACTGTACAATTTCAAACGCACAACAGGATTTCGGCTAAATTGGTGCAATTCTTGTATTATTGGAAATTTTGAGAGTTGAGATTGATTTGATTCTGTTATATCCCCTGGTATGATGTGATCGTGTGAATATTACTCGCAGCTAAGAATACAAGTAATGCAAACTAAAATGAATGAAATAAAGGGTATTTGATTGTTCTGCCTAAGAAGAACATTAGAAAACAAATGTTTATTAATATGGAGGCACATCCGAAACAAGGACCGACACACTTTAATAAAATAAAAACCTGAAATTGACATATAGGTCTAAATAAATAAGCACCTGGGTGTCATGCTCAACGCAATGTGCATTTGTCAATAATTTCCCATCACCGATCATAAAAGCGCTGCAAAAGAAGTATTTATGAAGATAAGCACAGAGGTTCTAAATTCAAGGAATATGGCTCATATTATTTTGAAATGGGTGACTCCAACCAAAAGCTGCAGATGAAGGTCAAGATGTAAAAGTGAGACTACTTGTTCATTGCTTCAACAAGCAGTAAGCCTTTTAGAATGAAATGATCAAAAGAATGAAATGATCAAATGACCACCACATTTGTTTACAAATTTGTTCTTGAAGTTGTTCAATCAATGTATAAAACATAACTGAAAAAAGGAGACGCTACAACTCCCCTATAACATTATTAAATCACTAACTGAAGCATAATTAGTCCATATCTTTATCCCTGCATCCTTTCCCACCCGCTCACCAACCTCACAGGCAGACGAAACTCAGTGCTGAATAACAAAAATTTAACAAAAGAAGTCCAAGAAAGATCTTAACTGAGATACATATTAGATCAATACTTGCCTCCACGTGCTTGCATGTTTGCCTTTGCTTCCGCCGGGAGCCCATAATCGAGGAGCAATATGAGTGCATGAGACCTAACAAGAGGCGACAGTCAACTCAAGCACAAAAGTACATGACTAAATTAAAAATAGGCATAACACAAAATCAAGATAACAAGACCTTTGAGCAGGTTATATCACTATGTTTGACATACTGTACCAAAAAACATTTATAATACCAGAAGCGGTACCTAGCACACACTTCAATTTCTCTTGCTAAACTATAAATTAACTAAACTAAGGAACAGTAACCAGAACAAGCATCATTGACAGCCAGGGCATATATTATTGAGCCCACCTTAACAACAGCATTAAGGAATTTGTCCTCTTCAAGATCTTCCAAATCAGCAACCTAATATAACAGCATAGTTAGCAGAAGATCATGCAACCTTTACGAGTCGATCGCAACATTGAATTGAATATATTCGTATATCACAGTCATTTCTCATAAAAACGCACACACAGACACACATAACATACATGGATAGTGAAGATAGTGGTTTGCGGATTAGTAATCGTAGCTAATATGCATAAGTAGTTAAGTAGATGATGAAACACTCTGGAAACACCATCATGTGAAGGTTAACACACTGAGGATCTCAAAGTCGCGAAGCATAAAAGAGAATTGATCAATTCGAGTAAAAATAAGAGCATGATCTATTGATAGAGTGGTGAGCCTTCAACAAATTGCTAGAGTGGTGAATTTCCATGCCAAAGAAAACGAAATACAGCCACCTCAAGTGAAGAATTGAACGATTCAGATTATAATTTTCAATGCACATATCCCCAAAAAAAACGTACTACACATGCAGAAGACAATGTAGCATACCAACTAGTAGTCCAAAGCACCCGCTAAAACCAAAAACGCATGCTTACGAAGCAACGACTAATCGGAACCTAACCCCAAACCAAATAAAATTACCTCCTCGCAGACCTATTGGAATCATCGGTTAATCCAACTCTAGTTCACATCAAAAATTCAAGCTCCTAGCATCTAAGCATGCCTTGCACAATTTGCACAACCTGAACATAACGATTCATTGTGCCTCGCACTGCGGCTCCTTGAAGTCAACGGCGAGCCCTCTATCTCTGCGCGATGACGATGCTGCGACCCCGCCGCCGCCGCCGATGCCCGCCGCTTCTTGACACTCCTCCACTGCGAACCCCACAAAACCAACCTATAAGCACCGCACCTCCTCGACCATTCGGGCACACGCGGCTAACAAGCAAGCATGCACCTCGTCGGCGCCGGGCGGCGGCGGCCGGGCGGGTGGCGCGGCGCGCGAGAGGCAGCGGGCGGAGCGGCGGAGCGGGGCGTGGAGGAAGGAGAGGCGGGGAGGCGAAGAGGGCGGCGGCGCCCGCCATTCTTCTTCTTTGCGTAGCGCGGTTTTGATTTGGTTTCCCTTCCTCCCCGCGACCTGCGAGAAAGCTCCTTATCCTCTTTCGAGTTGGGCCGGGTTCCAGTGGTGGAGTGAGGAGGCGCGTGCAGCGGTGCGTGAGATAAAATCTTTCTCTCTACGGTTTTTCTTTTGTTTTCTTTCATGATCCGCTTTAAAGCCCGTTCAATTGAACTGAAAAATAATATCTTATGACTAAAATTATCTGTAATTAAATAAAATTATACTACAACTGAAGGTGGCTTATTTGATGTAAATAAATTTTTAAAAATAAAAATAGAAAAAAATATGTTAACTCATCACGAACAACGCAAATAAATACCGGAAAAAACTGACCAAAAGCTCAAAAAAGTCCAAAATTCAGAAAAAACGTAATTTATGAATAGTGAGAAATAAGTCGAAGCTCAAGCCGAAATAAGCGGGATGAAAAGTTGGCATTTCAAGATCTGACACTCTGGATTGTGGTGCTTACTAACAAAAGACGCCCAAAATAGCCCAAATTTCCTATTTCCAATGGGTATTCTGGTTTACACATTCTTTTCTCATCTTTTAACTCCACGTGAAAATGGTGGGTTCTTTTAGACTCATGTTTATACTTTATGGTTTGCGGCTTACGGTTTTTGTCCTAACATGAACGCTTGTTTGAACAAATCGAATGTTGATAAATCGATTCTATAGAATTTATTTATTTGATAGAAACTATAAACCAAAAAATACAGCATTATGATAGGTTTACTCATCCACATGATCTTTTTGCTTTGCTTCTTTTCCCACTAATATGTTCAATGGACACGAAGGGTATAGAGTGATGCAAATCCGTGACTCTATTGATCGAAGAACCCCACAGTTCTAGTAGAATTATATGTGTCAAAGCCAAACTACTTTGTGAATTCTCTACGACTATAGAATTATATGTGTTGAAGCCTAGCTAACATGCAGAGTGCACCGGGTAAAACTCTTTGTTGAAAGCTGCCCCACCAGCTAGGGCTGTGCAGTTTAGGCCCCGTTTGGCACAGCTCTAGCTCCGAGATCTATGTTGTATCTGTAGTTTGTTGACTAAATTAAAGTGATTTAAATATTTTTATTTAATATATAATATAAATGAAATGAGTCATGTAAATGCACTTAATATGCCTGCAACTCTAGATCCAGGATTTCCTAGAGCTACAGATGACCAGCTCTAGGAAATCCTAGAGCTAGAGCTCTGCCAAACGGGGCCTTAGTACCGAACCGAATAAACCGTACCAAAAAAATCGAACCGAACCGGTCAACTCGGTTTGACCGGTATTCGGTTCGGTTTTCGGAAAAGTAGTATTTCTCTGCTTCAGTTTTTTCGGTAAAAACCGAGGAAAAACCGGATTTACCGAAAAAACCGAACAGCCCACGGCGTCTCGCTCTCGGCCCACGAGCGCGACGCGTGGAACGGCGGAACTTCAACCTAGCTAGCCGCGAGGCGTGAGCGCGACGCCGACGGCCACTCCCTCTCTCCCGATCTCCCACTCGCCTCGGCGGCTCGGCGCCTCGCGGTCGCACTTCCGCGAGCGCGAGACCGCGAGTCGCGCGAATCCGACCTACGGTGCTCCCCGGCCCCGCCTCGCGGATCCGCGCCTGCGGCCGGCAGCTCACTCTCTCGACCTCGGTTCGGTGCTCCCCGCCGCGCGAGATCCGCATTTCCGTGGCCGGGAGCTCACTCTCTCGACCTCGGTGCTCCCGGTCCCCAGTCCCGAGCTCGTCGGCGCCGGCGGTTGCTCGGGCTCCGCCTCTCGGTGCTCCACGCCTCGCCTCCCGCCTCCTTGGTCGAGTACTCGAGTGGTCGACTACCACTCTTACCAGTCATCTCGGCAAGTCGGCATCTCGACTCTGTTCTCCATTCGAGCATTCACTAGATTTAAATGAGTTAAGCTACTAAATGGTGTTGAATTTGATGCGAGGCGTCTAGCCTATTGGAACCATGTGTTTGGTGGGAATAACGCAATATAGGAGATGCTATTCCCATTTCCATTTTGTTTGTGTTGACTATTGAAGCTCGCTTGTAATTGTCTAAAGCTAATATTGAGCTTGGCGTATTATCTGCAGATATTGCTGATTTGATGGTCGCTTTATGTATGCGGAAGTGATACTAAGCCAAAACAGACTTGCTGAGTCAACAAAGACGTAAGTAGCAACCAACTGTTAGCAATGAACCATACTCTGTTATGTTTGGTGTCATGTGTTGTACTTTCTGTAGTAGTTGTTTTAGTTCGTTCACTGTAGTTGTGACTAGGGGTTGTTTGGAATTTTGATATAGGGTTTGACTCCTATCATGGAGGGTGGAATGGATAAGGGAAGAACCCTTCTGGTACATCGAACGACAAAGCATTGTTTGAAGTAGAACACTTGTTAATGCAGAAAACATTCACTAGGAAAGTATCTGCATAATTATTCTTCTTAAACTTCACTAGGAAACATTCACCAGGTCATCTCGGCATCTCCTGACTCCTGTTCTCCGCTGGTTTAGTCTTTACTCTTTAGTCTTTTAACTCATTAATCGGTTGTATCTTTTTCTTTGTTCTTTCTTTTCTTGTGAGTAACTTTGTGTTGTGTGAGTCTGTGTTGTGAATCTATGATAGTGTGATCTGTGATGTAATTGCTTTATGCGCTTTGCTAACTTGTTGTCCGAGTCCGATCGCCATTTGCTAGAGTGCTAGTCTAGGTATGCGCTATTCGATTATTCCTGAATTTCTTATTCTAGAATGGAGAATGGAGTCTTGGAGATGAGATTAACGTTTAGCAATTCGCGTAAATTTTGGTAAAATTGGTATTAGCCGATACCGTACCGAAATAAGATGGTATTTACCGATACCACACTGTATTTCCCGAAATACTAAAACCGTATTTACCGAACCGTATAAACCGAAAAAACCAAATGAACAGTCCTACCACCAGCCCGGAAGTTGGAACGGGACCAGAGACCTATTCTTTTAAACTGGCATATTTCAGTTTGATCTTCTAGATTTTGGCATATTTTTTACTATTTCTAACTTTCATCTTTTTCTAGCTTTTCAGCTTTTTTAGGTTCTTTTCTGTATTTGTTTGCATTATACGTGATGAGCTAACCTATTTTTCTATTTTTAAATGTTTTAAAATTTAATTATATCAAATAAGACACTAAATTTCAGCTACAGCCCAAATGAGCGAGCTGTAGCTTATGTTTCTTTTAAACAAACAAACAAGATAACGTCTTCATTGTCTTTTCAAAACAACTTATTGAAATAATATTTTCAAAACAGTTTATTGACATTCGGTTCTTTCATATAAACACTCACACTAAGGCTATAAAGCATCACCGTGTGTCAGTGGCAAAAATAACACATCCAAAAACTCTACCCCGCCTCATCCCCTCTCTCTCTCGATCCTCCCACACCCCAACCTCGTTGCGCTGACCATGTGCTCCACGTGTTGAATCCAAACGCGGAGGTGCTCACCAAGTCGGCGGCGCTGCACATGAACATCAACACGACCAAGGGCTTCCATGGCGTGCCCAATGTTGGAAATAATCTTGTCATAGTAGTATAATTTGTTTAGTGAGTTACATATGATGTGCAAGCATGGTGATTAGCCGGTCATTGAAACGTGGACCTGCATGCTAGGAGGTAGTGATTAGTGGTTAGAGAGAAGTGTGCAACATGCTTGTGTGCAGTTGAGTCGTATGTGATGCATGACCAGTAGGGTGAGTCTTAGGGTGTGTGTGCATATAGTGCATGCATATAGTTGAGTAGTGGCGTAGGAAGAGGTCAAGCTTATTACTTGGCCGGTGAGTTAACTAGTGCATCCTCTCTTGTATAAATAGATGTTAGCATTAATAAAATATGAGAGTTGGATGGTGTGAGTCCATCCCCTCCCATGCGTGTGAGTATTTATCATGTCTATTCTTCCTCCTTGTAGTTCTTTTCTATGTATGTGTGAGACATATGTGAGAGAAACACAAGTGAGTATGAGATAGAGCAGAGCTGAGTGATTTAGCTCCAACATCCAAGACCAACCTCGACCCCCAAGGGCACCGCCAAGATGTAACCATCAAATCCTCAATCGCTTTCTCGTCCCGCTCTGTTCCCTTGGGTCGCTACGTGCGGGTGGTACTGTTAGATCATGGTTCATGCGCGTGCGTGGGGTTGGTAGATTCGAGACCTGTGTAGCTATGCTATTTGGGGGATCCTTCTACTTTGATCTCCATGTGGTGTTGCACTGATTGACCTCTTGGTTAAGGCACTTGGGTGCATGGGTGTTGGTGTTAGCTCTTCGTGTTTAGAACCCTAGGGGTATCATGTAATGGCGATACACTTTCAGCAGTGCCCTAGGTCTTCATTGATTTGATTCAAATGGCACTTTGAATGGTGCAATCCCAGCTAGAGCTACCGCAAGACATGAGAACCATTCAGACATGTTGGAGATGCTAGGCCCAGGAAGGGCTATAGATCAAGATATTGTTAGAGATGCTAGGCCTAGGAAGGGCTATAGATCAAGATATTGTTAAAGAAGAGGATGAATTGACACAAAAAGGGCTTAAGTATATCATTCATAAGTGTCTGGTATGTCACTGGTGCATTAGTTAAGCCAAAAGGTATCGCCAAGAACTCGTAGTGGTCCTGATGAGTGAGGAAAGCGGTCTTCTTCACATCCGTGGGATGCATATGTACTTGGTGATACCCACAATGGAGATCCAGTTTTGATGAAGAATCAGCCTCCTTCAGCTCATCCAATAATTCATCGACTACTGGGTTGGGAAATTGTTCTTCATGGTTTGCGCATTGAGGGCGCAATAATTGACGCAAAAGCACCAATACTAATCTTGCTTCTTGACGAGGAGCATCGACGAAGAAAAGGCTGACATACTGGGCTGAATGATACCTTGTTGGAGCATGTCATCACATTGTCGCTTAATTTCATCTTTAAAGAGTTAAGGGTAGTGATAAGGGCGGACCGCGATGGGCACAGTACCAGGCAGTAGATGAATATGGTAATCAAAGCGACATGCCAAATAAAGACCACGGGGTTCCTCAAAGACATCTATGAATTCTTACAAGAGGTTTGACAGAAGATCATGGCCAGTGGTGAGACAGGCACACGCCTGTGGTGCACCCGGCTCACACATGTTGTATCAAATTACTTGATGATCATCCCTCCAAAAGGACATGACAAGTTTGTTGAAACCTCAAAGAATCAACCCCAACATGCAAAGCCATTGGACGCCCAATACAATATCATAGCCATCCAATGGAATAGCATATCCATCCAACAAGAACTCCTCCTTGTCAACTATCATGCGAATATCAAGTCCAACTGAGCCATCGTTGTATGCACAAAAAATGTATGACTGGAGCCTGAGTGAATAAGGGTGCACAAGGGAACCCCATTGATCTCGACTTGGAGTTACGTAGTCTTGCCAGTGTAGATACCGATCAAAGCATGCAAAGATATCTCCACCTTGTCATCTGTTGTTTCCTTTCATGGAACATTTACTAGCATGGTCTGGGTGAACTTCTTGGGACAATTGAAACACAAACCTTTGAGACGATGGTCGACCATCTCTTTGGACGTTAGATGGCGAAATTGCGATGCTAGGTTCTTACCGGCTGCGGTACTAGGAGGTGGATGAGGTGTTGGGGTCGGGCTTCCCTTGGGTGTGGCCACCATGGTTGTCCGAGAACTACGCGTGAAATGCGGCCGAGAAATTCCTATCGACTTAAAAGCCAATTTGGACTCCCCTATGTCATCAACCGTCAGACGCTTGGCGTATGCGCGTGCCAAGCTCATGGCCACCTTGTGGCATGATGCTACAATTTCACATTGGTCTGCAGGTGATTTCACAGTCCCGCTATGAAAATCTGCGCATGTTGCTTCTCGATCATCTCATCGCATTGACAAAGGAGAGCGAGGAACTGGTCTTGGAACTCTTCAATGGAGCCCATGCACCATAGCTAGATGAGTTCACCTAGCGGATTATTCTGAATAGACAACCCAAAACGAAGATTAACGTCATCGACAAAGCGAGGCCAAGTCGGGATGCAATTGCTCCGTTCGAATTGATAATACCACTGTTGTGTCGTCCCAGTCATGTGATAGGATGGTAGCCAAACCTTCTCCTCTCCATCGTGCATTGCCCTCAGAAAAACTACTCACAATGATTGAGCCATGGTAAGGGGTCCTCCCTACTCACAATGATTGAGCCATGGTAAGGGGTCCTCCTTCCTGTCAAAAATTGGGAATGACAATTTGTGGAAACTGGCATGCCACGATTGCTGTCTCCATGTGCCTCATCGGCGTTGCCCTTGTACGGGTCATCCTCTAGAGGTGCCTTCAGCAGCTCACAGCTAGGGCTAAGGTCGAGATGCATCTCTAGGTCTGCAAGCTATTCTTGGTGGCCACTCAACACTTGGAAAATATGCACGAGTTGTTTGCTAAGATTGGTGAAAGTCTTAGCCTCCTCCATAAAAGCTGGCAAGATTGTTGTCTTTGATACCAAGATGTTATGGTAGAAGACAACATTTCTAGAGTACAAGGATACTTGGATGACACCCATCTATGAGTATCTTCAAAAGGGTTTCGTACCTGATGACGATCTCGAGGTAGATCATCTATCCCTCAAGACAGAAAGAAGTATAAACGGAGTACTCAATAAACGTAGACAGAAAGGTGATCTCGAGGTAGATCACCTTTGTTGATGGGGTACTCTATAAACGGAGTACTCAATGGGTTCTCATGTGGTGCCTATGGCAGAAAGAAGGATTACTACTCCTTAGCGACATATATATGGGCATTTGTGGAGCGCATGCTTCCTACAGAACACTGGTCGGTAAAGCTTTTTGACAAGGTTTCTATTGGCCAATAGCCCTCAATGACGCCAAAGAGTTGGTTAATAAGTGTGAGCAATGCCAGTTTCATAGCGGGCAAATACACCAACTGGCTCAAGCACTTCAAACAATTCCTCTCTCATAATCTTTTGCGACCTGGAGGCTCGACATCCTAGGACCATTTCCAAGAGCAATGGGGGGCTTCCAATTCCTTTTTTGTGGCTATTGACACGTTCATAAAATGGATCGAGGCTCAACCTGTGACGGGGATAACAATGGAAGCCACAAAGAGGTTCATGATGAGAAGCATGATTACTTAATTTGGAGTACCAAGTCAAATAATTATAGATAATGGTAAGCAATTTTTGAATGCAAAATTTTAAGAATTTTGTGATGAATTTAGTACCAAACTTTGCTATGCCTCATTTGCCTATTCACAAAGCAATGGGCCAATCGAGTGAGCGAATGGCCAATAATTGACAAAATTAAGACTCAAGTCTTCGACCAGCTTATAAAGCACTCGGGAGCTTGGGTACAAGAACTTCATTCAATATTATGGGAGTCGGGCGACAAGAGAGACTCTATTTTCCTAGTTTTTAGGGTCGAAGTCATGCTTTCCCCAGAGCTAAAGATCCGATCGACAAGAGTCGAGAACTTTAGTGACTCTAACCAAGAGCAACTTCGAGCGGATGACATCAACCTGCTCGAAGAGAAGAGGAATCAAGTCTTAATCCGATCAGTAGTTTATCAGCAAGCCATGCGTAAGTACTACGATCGTAAGGTTCAACCTCGCAGTCTTATTATAGGTGACTTGGTATTGAGGAAAATTCAATCCCACCTAACGGAACAAACTTTCCCCCAAGTGGAAAGGTCCTTACACCGTGGTCAAAGTCACACGACCAGGCTCTGTATGACTTGATATGGAGGATAGCTAGATTCTCTAAAAGTCTTGGAACATCGATCAACTGCGTAAAATTTATGTGTAAACATTTCTACTCTTTCAATAAAGTTTTTAGTTTTTTCAATCTTTATTGTCGTACGATCAGTAGAGTTTCTTTTATGTTTGTTCGAACACTTCTAGCACATCCAATTTGTTTAACTAGTCAAACAAGGGAACACAACTAGTGAAGTCTTTCGTTTGTACATGTGTTCCTGCCTGCTAAAAGGAGCTTCCTAGTGACGAACTATTCTTGACTCTTGCTATCAGTATAAAACAATTGCGTTGTCTATGAAAACATTGAACAAGTGTACAAGAAGGATTCTGAGTCTTTATTTTCTTATAATTTATGTCTTCGATTTGATTAACTTGGTCGAAGGGGTAGCGTCACCTAGTCAAAGCCTTTCCTCTTTGCACGTGGTCCTATCCACTAGAAAGAACCTCCTAGAGTCGACTCATTCGTAACATTTGCTGCCAGAATATAGCAATCGAATTCGACAATGATGGTCGATGAATACTTTACTCTCTGCATACTTTACTCTGTACTATTTGCTTAGTTTATCTATATAAACTAAGTAAATAGTCGGGAGCTAGGATAGAGTTATCCATATAACTTTATTTCTTAAATTATATCCTTTTTATTTTCTTTTTTGTCTTACGAGTACTAACTACTCAACAAGATGAATTGTCGGAAAAAGGAAGAAGTCTTTCATCATCCAAAGGTAAGTCTTTACAAAAGTTATTATTTATGAATTACTCTTAGAGTATACACCTTAACGATAAGGGAGAGATTTCATAGGGTAGTCGTAAGTCTTACTACGACTATTCCTTGGTAGTAAGTCTTTCTACGACCACATAGCCGTAAGTTTTACTATGACTACTCCTTGGTCGTAAGTCTTTCTACGACCATATAGTCGTAAGATATCCTACGATCACCTCGTGGTCGTGGGTCTTTCTGTAACTAGCATATTCCCGACTAACTTGTTTATAACGACCTACTTCATTGTGGGGTTGTCTAATAAGGTGGTTAGAACATGCACTTATTCCTAATAACCGCACACGATTTTTCTTTCAAAAAAAAAATAACCGCACACGATCTCTCTCTAACAACAACCGTCGCACGGCGAACGGGCCACTATGTCTATCTGATAGTAACTTCCGTCAAACGGTTATAACCCGAAGCATTGAGGCGTCTTTTGGCGTGGAACAACGGCCACCGTTCGTCGATTATATAAAGGTTGATGTCAGAGAGGAGAAGGGTGGATCACATTGGATCAGGTGATAATGCTAGGTATTTCGCATTACTCTCAATTATAATCAATTTCTCTGAGTAATAGCCACACATGATGTAGGGTTATTATTCTCGCAGGAGAAAGTTCGAATCTGTATAAAAATTCCCGTGTCTCTATTCTGCATGTTCATACATCGAGTCTTCTAGAGTTTCTCCGAATCCAAATAAATCATACATAAGATCGATATTAAAACATCGACGCTGCCTTTTAACTTAAGGGCCATCACACTAGGACTAACCACTACCTTTTAATTAGAGAGCATATTTTAAGGGCGAAATGGTGGCCGTTGAGATTCACTAAGCAACTGTTACAACTCACTGGATTCAAACACAGGGAAGAAAGAGATGGAATTTGAACTTTTGACTTTTGTACCATCTGATCTTCCCTATATGCCGGATAAAAAGAAGGCATGTACACAACGACGCCAAACTGGGGACGTATGAATGTAATGATTCTTACTAAATACTCATTCAGTCACGAAAGAACATTGATTGAGCGGTAGTTCTATGCATCACCCTCTCAATATAAGTTATATAAATCTTAAAACAAGAGAAGGAATAAGTAATCACCATCCACTCTTCATTCATGATTTAATATTTATGCAACTTTGAGATAGTGATGCATAGAAACACCCCTATTATTTTGGAGTACATGCAGTCAAACTTTCTAAACTTTAGTTTTGTACCATCTGATCTTCCCTATATGCCGGACAAAAAGAAGGCACGTACACAACAACACCAAACTGGGGACGTATGAATGTAATGATTCTTACTAAATACTCCTTCAATCACAAAAGAACGTTGATTGAGCGGTGCTTCTATGTATCATCCTTTCAAACAAGTAATATAAATCTTAAAATAAAAGAAGAGATAAGTAATCACTATCCATTCTTTATTCATGATTTAATATTTATACAACTTTGAGATAGTGATGCATCGAAACACCTCTATTATTTTGAAGTACGTACAGTCAAACTTTCTAAACTTTAGTTAACAATATCAAGTTTGAGATAGCAAAAGCCCAAACATGTGTCGTTGCCTAGCACCGGCCTGAAAGGGTGCCTAAGGTAGGAGTGTTTGGATTCATACCAAACTGTATCCTACCAATTATTGGTCGTGACCAATGTTGACCACAACTTGGGCAATATTTGTGTGCCAAAATTTTGGCCGGCACCTATGAGCTGGTTAGGCTTGAGGGCAAAAAAAAAAGCAGGGAAAAACAACCTATGACAAATGCGGTTGACATCGTCCAAATTTTGACAAGAAAATGCATTAGCACAACAGTTTGATTAGATTAAACTTAGATAAGATAATGCCACGGCTAGTAGAGTAGTTTTTCTTGTTTTGAATTTACCATGGCTAGCAGAGCAGCTCCTTTCTACATATCTAAACTAATAAAGCACCAGTTCAAATTATTTTACATCCACCCAACAATTACCTGCTCCACAGTCATGACCTTAACTACGTCTACACCACAATATGCACCCAGAAATACACCACCATAAAAACGTGCACACCAGATTAACTCTCCTCTATTCTCTCTCCTTACCCAACCATATCCGATGGTCATCCTTTAATGGATCTGCAGTACCCTACCGCATCCCTGAGGCTCTTAAAAAAAATCCACCGCCTCCGCCGTCTCCCCGCCTCCCCGTCTCCTCCTAAAACCCTAATCAAGCCCAGCTCCACCCACCCCATCGTCACCCAGCGCCGCCACAATGCAGCCGCCGCCCCGTCCCCGCTCGCGCCGCGCCCTCCTTCCTCCACAACCCGCACGCCTCCTCCTCCGTCTCCTCGTCTCCTCTTGCAGTAGGTCCCCTCGTGCCGATTTCCCCTTCCCCTCTGCTCCTCCTCCCGGATCTACCTCGACGACGCCTCCTCCTCACAAACCACCCGCCGCGCGAGGAGGCGATCGAGGCCGATCAAGCGGCGCGCCAAAAATCGAGGAAAACACACCGAGAGGTAGAGCAAAATGTTCAAGTTCTTGAAGGAGGTGGTCGCGGGATCCGGATCGGGCCTCAAGGACTTCTCCTACACCGTCGGCGAGCCCTACGCCTCGCCTCGGGCTCTGGACGCACCACCGCGGCGCCTCAAGGTGCGCGCCCGCACCCCTCAACTCCCGATCGGAGGCGGATCGATTAGATCCCGTAGGGTACGCGAGTGCTCGATGTGTCGCTGGTTCGGTTTAGGTGCTGAACCAACGATTCGGGAGCGATTTTGAGTGAAGCTAATCGTGCGCGCTTTTCCGATGAGGATTTTAGCCCGCGCTTCGGTGCTTTGTGGCGCGCGCGCGTTTGATCGTGTGAGCCTATGCTGCTCGTGCGATCTCGTGGTACGCTTTTGGAGTTTGTGTTAGGTCATTACTAGCTTTAGTAACGTCTCGTGAAGTAGAATTGGTGGATTTTCATTCGTGGCTAATCTGGTTAAACGCATGGGAAGTTTTACGGTTGCATTTGGTTTGGATATCGCCATTTCGATGTGAGCTCGTTCGCTCGCTTGGTGGTTGTGTGCGCTTGGCTTTCACATTCTTTGATGATAGATACGACATTGGAGGTCTCATGCGATGCTAATGTAGATCCCGCACTTCATTTAACTAGGGGTTGCTAATGCTAATGTGGATGCATAGTTCGAGGTCTCACAATAAGCTCAAAACCAATGATCCATCATTTATCTTTTAATATGTAGAAGTGTAGAACGTTTGTGCATCGTGTTATCACCCAATTGATTGTCACCATGATGTTGATCACAATTCTAGGAGGTTTATTAGTCCGGTTTTACCTCGGCGTTGGATTTTTTTCTTGCACGCTTTGATTGTTTGAGAAGCTTGTTCTTTTCCCCAAAGAATTACTGATTGCCTTAATTTTGTAACATGTGTATACATTGTCTTCTCCAGATGATGGATCGCTTTGTGTCGATTTTTTCTCTGTCGGGGAGCATTCCTCGGGGCAGGCACTTGGTTGCTGGTCGGAATGGTGTTAAGAGACTACTGACGGTAAGTTATAAATTTTGATCTTTAAGATTTTTGATGGCGTAGCACTCTTAACTTCCAATGATTAAAGCAAAGTCTTTATTTAACTTCCGCCACTTTATTTAAAAATCACTTCTAAAACCAAAGCCGATCCTTTTTAGAATAAGAGCTTAATCTTTTTTTTTGAGATTCTAACGTAAGCCACAAAGAAAGAACTGAGATATATTGACCGAGAGTAATTTCGCCTGTATAAAATGGTGGGAGTAGGGAGACCAGGCCGTAGCTAACATAAATCAGTATTGGTCCAGTGAAGCTATTAAAAGAGCTAATGGTACCCATTTCTCGAGGAGGTACGGTTTGTAGCCTTGCTTTCATTTTGACATATTTAGCTTGTTCTCAGCATCCAAGAACTGCTCGTTCAACTATATTTTCATTTTGCGAAGCTTTGCAAGTGGCTTGTGCAACTCCTCATGGCCCTTGATTATTTGCATGCAAATCACATTCTTCACCGAGATGTCAAGGTCGATGTGAGTGCTTCACCGCTTCATTTGGAGCACATGTTGATACTTACCTTTCTAAGGCATGGTGATAATGTATCTTGAAGTCGCTAAATTTATTTCAGTGCTCCAATATTTTTATTGCCGAGACCAAAGTATAAGGCTTGATGCGTAGCTTAGTCCCGTGAAAAGCACAATACTTTATGTATGAGTTTAGCAATCCCGATAATGATGTAATTCGAGTCTAAACAAATGCAGGTGACTTTGGGCTTGCCAAAATATTGACTTCGACGATCCGCATCTTCGTAAGTACCTAAAACATTTTTCAGTTTTCTTCTACATATTCGATGGTGTTCTTAGTAGTGTATTGCCCTCAACACAGTGGTAGGAACACCAAGTTATATGTGCCTAACTTCTTCTTTGATATACCATATGGCACCAAGTCGATATTTGGTCTCTAGGTATGCATCACTTCTATGTGAGAAATTGCTTTCGTGGACCAAGATAGCAAACTTGCGATTCAATACCTAAGTTACTTTGTTTCAGGATGTTGTATATACGAAATGACTGCTCTCAAGCTGCATTTAAGGCTTTTGTAAGTCCCTACCTTGCCTTTTTAGGTGCCCATGCATGCAATTGGTTTTACGCATTGTTTCAACTTGATGGTTAAAACTACAAAATAATGTCATGTATACCTTTACGCTTTTATAGTTAGATATTTATTTGGCATGTCTTGAATGTTTATTTCCTATTATTACATTAGTAAACTTGGGTTCCTCTCCATCCGTCGAGGCGGCGCCACGGCGCTGCCCTCATGGCGGTGCCCTCCTGGCGCTCATCGAGGGCGCGGCCTCATGCTCAACCGCGTCCTCGCCACACCGCAGAACCTCCGCCGCTTCCCGCCGACGACCAACCTGGCGCGCCGCCATGGCGCGCGCATCCCGCCTACCTCGGCGCCGTGTCCCCAAACTCTCCATCCTCGTCACCGCCTCCCGACCACGCCGCCTGTCCTCACGTCGACGCGCCCTCCATCCTCTTGGCGACAATGGCGCCGCTCCGTCCTCTCGCTAACTCCGCCAACGCCGCCGCCAGACTCGGCGCGGCGTCGACCTCCTCTCCTCGCCATCCAACCGCTGCCATAGGGGTTGAAGCGGGCCGAGTCGCCGCGCCGACGCCTAAAGCTCCGTTTTATCTTGTGCGGTGATTACGACATCGTAGTTGATTTTGTGTTTTTGCACGTCGCTTATTGCAGTTCAAGCGATGTTGTGGATCGCATGATCTCTCGCGCTTCTCATGGAGTCTGTAATAGGAGCATGGCTTGGTGCTTGGCCTATGCCCCTTGATCGGGAGTGGGAGAGGCCTTGGCGAGTAAATTAAGATACGATTGTGAATCTCATGCGGTATGTTGTTAACTACATAGGCATGAATCTCATGCAAGATATGTCTTGACCATCTGCATTTTCCTTTCTCAAGGCTTTTGCCATGGGCAATGGCAAGGAAAAAGGAAGGAGCTGTCCCCACAGATCTTGCATTGCTGATCCAGTTGACCTCTGAGGCTCACCTTGCTCGCCGCTCACAGGTGCTTGCGTGCTGCGTGAGTTGGTCGTGGCCAAGGCCAAGCTCAAGGAGATCAGGTCCTTGTTCTATAACATCTCCTACAGGCTAACATAGTTGTTTATGCAGTTGGGGCTCCAAAAAATTGCAGGTGATGGTAATATGTTGATGGGAATCTAGGCATGATAAATAAGCAAAAAGGCTGTAAAATCTGTCCTAAGCAAAAATTGCATCTCCGCCTCTCCGACCGCGGCAAGGTAAGTTAAGATTAACTGGTTTTACTGCTAAAGTAATGTTCAGCCTGCTTCTTGCCCCAACAATATGGTAAAAGCGAAACCTATCTGTAGACGTTATGTGCCTTCTATGTCGAAATATGCAACTCATGTTTTTCCTGTTCCCTTTTCAGGGACTTTTAAGTTGGCTTTGGCTATGTCCCAATCTTCTGTTATTTCCAATTTGTTAATGAATTTGAATCATGCAACTTAGTTATTAGGGTATCTCATGATGAATTGGCAATAGTTAAAAAAGAAGAATGAAAAGCTAGAGGAAGCATAGAGGCTTTTCTGACTACTACTAGGTATTGTGCTTTGTTATTCTCTGCGAGAGACAGTTTGTTAGGATTATTAATAGCTTTATCTCTCTTGTCTTACTTACAAGTTACAATGATTCAAATTGATAGATTACGGGCTTACATACAGCAACATGCAACCCCGATTCTGTCTTTGTAAAACAACGTGTAAACCTTTGTAGTTATCAAATGTTTCACGATTATCGACATCTCAAGGCACTTTTTGAAGGTAACATCTATAGCATTTTGAAGTATGTAAAATCGGCCATTTTTAGGTTGTTAGCACTCATTTGTTGAATTGTTCCCTATATGGCTATGTATCTTCCATAAGTGACAAAACACAAAGCATCGATATTAATGTTCTTGACATCAGCAATATTTTGAGATTTTTATAATATTTATAGGAGCACAAGATAAATGCTTATATGGATGAGCTTACGAGAAAGGATCCTACACCGTGGCTTTGGGATAGGACACGGGCGAAAGCAAATTAACAAAGATCAATTCTGATGAATATGAGCATACAAGTGAAGACATGGATCCAGTGAGAGCTGCACCAGTAGATACGAACTTCCGTTCCAGTGGTTTGAATTGTGCCAAGAGAATCATGGAGAACATGGGCTGGAAGGAAGTATGTGAACATGGGCTGGAAGGAAGTATGTGTCTATCTTATCTGCATTGTTGGACTTGATAAATGCCTTTGAATTTTAGGATGTTGGGGGCAATTGCTTTCAGAACATCTGCGGTACAGCGAGAAAAAATATCTGTTTTTCATTCTATACAATGAGAAAAATATCATTTTTTCATTCTATGTAGGTAGTTTTGTGCAAATACCAGCTCCTCAAATCTCGAGTTACTGAGGATGTCGAGCGTATATATCAAATACAGAGGTTACGCATTGCTGCGATATTTCCCCTTTGTAGTGGGTATTTGTCTTGTTTGCTAATATACCTTTTCGAACCAAGGGCAATAAGCAATTAATAACTATAATGTTTGGTGAAGGATGTTTTTCGTTGATCAATTTTTTAAGAAACACGGGCAAATCATCAATCGTGTTTCTATTTTGAGTAAATATTTGACGTTTCTATTAATTTCCTTTCATTTTGTCAAATTTGTTTAGGAGAAGCCCTTGGAAAAAGCAGAAAGGGTATTGTAGAACCCATACAGCCTACCATCAACAAACATGGTGCTGGTTTGGGATGGAATCAAACCCACTTAGATGTTTCTGATCTCTGAACTCCTTTGGTGATTTCAGGGCATGTTGAGGTAAATCTATCTTTGTATCACATAAAACAATGGGGAACATCAATCTTGTTTTTTTCATTAGTTTTCTTTGTCTCTCATATAGTTTAAAAATTGGCACTTTATGCTTAAAGAATCGTATTTTAAGTATAATTTGTCATCCGAGACACTAAATGTGGTAAACTATTTCCTTTGTGTGCAATTTTAAAAGTGTATTTAATAACTTGCCAAATCTTGGTGTCATTGATTCAGGTGTAGCTCTTTCCATGAAAGAAATAATGTAATGTAACTGACTCTTGGTTATCGTAGTAATTATGGCCCTTCTTGGAAGGCGTTATTTTTACCGAGGTAGTAAAGGTTTTGGTTCCTATTTATGTTAAATTTGTGCCATCTGCATCTAGGAAGTTTGTTGTGTAGTGAAATTGTCCGGATTAAAATCTGCAGAAGGTTAGTTGTTATTGGATTGATGGAAGGCCCATGTTATGAGAAAGAACACAATAACAACTTTCTTAACAAAAGAATTGGAAAGCAAGCTAACTTGACTTCAATTTTGTCTGCTTTTGAGACCCTAACATACTGCCATAATTTTAATCTTGTTGAAATGTAAGTCTTGCCATACTTTTGAGGGTTTTCCTTTTCTCCCAGGTGTCAGAGTTTCTTAGGTGTAGTTTCTTTGTAGATGCAATTATTTTTCTACTTTCGAGATGCTAACATATATTTGTTTTGGAAGTAGAAGTATACTTTGGATTTCACTTGATTATCTTATTTGATGTCATGTTGCAATATGTATTCTTATTTTGTGGATTTATGAGTAATTAAAAACTCTCTTGACATATAGAAAATATCATTACCACGATGGTGCCATTAGAATAACCAACAAAGAGCTACCCTCTGAAGAATGTTATAGCGATTCTTTGCTCCATTGCCGAGTTGACCAATTTCGGGATTTGTGTATGTACACATGATACACGCATCTTGACAACTTGGATAATTAGATTTCGTGTAAAAATAAGTTCCAAAAGGGTAAGCTAGAGTCCATTCTTATTACAATTGCAGTATAGCTTACAAAGTATCCTCAAGCACTTGATTAGATAAAAAGGACCATGTGCAACTGATAAGTATAATATTAGCTCCTTATACTCTAAGATGTATGATCTCTATTATTTAGAATATCATAGAAGCACGTTTATTCTATGTTAAGGAGAACATGAATGGCCAAGATTTTGCTCAATGGTTTTGATTCGAAAGAAAGGAAAAGAGGGTAAAAACAGAGTTAAATTTGAGCAGTACTCATCGGCTTCTTTGGGAGATAATAATATGTAACTTGAAGTAACTCCTCGACCATCCATGTGAATGATGAAAGCCTCCTAAGAGATTCCGTGAACCCTCGACAAGTTCATCAACTTTTGCTTCCCTGAAAGTTAGAAAAAAAATCACTTCTTGAAAATATATTGCTTTGATCATTCTTTTGTCGCACACTTCCTACTTATGACATATAATTGCCACATAAATGTTGAAGCTTGCTCAAGCATCAAAGCTTATAAGTACTTGTTTAAGTATGTACATAAATGCCGCCGTAGCGTTAGCACGGGTATATACTAGTAAAAAAATAGTCTCTTTCACACGCACGGCACGCAGTACACGACGGCCCATCTCGGCTTCACCGTGCCACGCAGGACGGCCGTCCGATGAACGACCGACAGTCCTGATCGCTCCAGCCCGCGCCCACCGTTTCCTATCCGTTCCGTTCCGTTACGCGTCGTCGAACGCGACCTCTTCGACGACTTGGACTTGTCTTCAATTCCCACCGCCGCCGCCTCTCTGAGACTAGTACTCGTGCTCCTCTCCTCTCCTCTGGTCGGCAGGGAGACGAGCTCGCCGGTGGGAGACCGCCCACCTCCTCCTCCACCTCGTCGTCGCCGTCGTGTTCCTGGCCGCGTCACGCATTGGGATCTCGCGGCCCATTCCCTGCCGCCGCCTGCCTTCCCGCCCAAACCCTAGCCGCCGCCGCCGCCTGGGGGAGCTGGGACGGCGGCGGGATCCAACGGTACGGAAGGTAGTATGCTCGCTTCCCGCCTTTTCCGCTGCGTGTTGGTCGATTTTCCTCGCGAATTTTTTTGGTTCTAGCTAGAATGGGTGGTGGGGTGCTTGCTTGTTTCAGCTGCTGCTGTTGCCGGTTGTACGGTGCTGCGTTGTGGCCATGGAGTGTGGGAGTGAGAGAGCACGGCGGGAGGGAGCTCGTGGATACGGTTGGGTCGGAGCTCGGTCGATTGGCTGCTTGGTAGTATCGACAACTAAAAGGAGAAGATGATTTCAGGAGTATTTAGATGGAATTCGATGCTTTGTGTCTCTGTATCGCTGTGTGCTACGCTCTTTCTTTTTTGTGTGTTATTGTAGATAGATTGGTGGCGCTGACCGAATAGCCTCCTGAATAATCAAGGATAGGTCGTCGGTTACTCGTTTCCTTTTTTTGCTCTCTTCATGAGGCATCATACAAACGGAAAAAGGGTAGCACAGCAACATTCCTTTTCTGATATCTTGTGCTTTGATTCAGTTGTATTTGCTGATGATGTCATTGAATGGCGGTTAGGTCTTGTGATGGAATGTGTACATATTATATATTGAGCATTGCTCCATTTATGGGGAATTGTAGAGGTGATATTTGTTTAGTTGTTTTGGTATGTTTAAAATGTTTAAAGTGAGAATGCTAAAGGATTAACGTTATTTATTACCCCCTTTGTTCCTAAAATAGGGTCTTGATTCTTTGTTATCTTTTCATGCTGATAGTGCAAGAGACAATAACCATTGATTGTTACCATAATATTTTAGTAAAAGCTACACAAATATAATATTATGAATGTTTTTTTTGTCAGTATCCAGTATTCTCCTTTTCAAAAGGCCAATCTTATTATTTTTCTATTTTCTATATGCTAGTGTTCAAAGTTGAATGCACAGCAAAAGGATTTATATTTAAGAACTGAGGGAGCATTGGTCTTTTTCTGACGGCAAATGAGGAAATAAATGCAATTTTAGCAGGCTTTTTCGCATTAAACTGTGCATTTGTGGATACTCTCTTAGATATCCAAACACTGATAATTGGTAGTCATGACCAGCTCACAATATTCACTTCCTCCCTTTGTTTAGTTCAGCTGTTGCTCTGTAGCATTTGTTTAGTTCAGCTGTTGCTCTGTAGCAGATCGTTTCTCTTTCCTCTGCACTGTGTTTACTTTTTCATTTTTTAATTGTTTCACCTGGGAGTTCCTTAGCAAAGGTTCTATGGATATTTTACTGGGAGTTCCTTAACAGAGGTTCTATGAATATTTTAGTCCTATATAGATTAATGAGATACTTTCATGAACAAATGAAAAGGAAAGCCCACTAGTACTATTCATTCTAAAGGTTGTCTGTATTCTGACTAAATTGTTTATGATATGGACAGTTATATTTATTGGTTGCCTTTTTGTTTTTAAAATTCGGTTGCCTTGTATGTTCATATTTCATAGTTGTGTATTAAGGATTCCTCCTGAGTTAATGTTTTTGTTCAGATTTCTTTTTTTTTGGATTGCTTGTGGACCCCTCCTTCATTGATATGTACCATTTATTGTTGAGTGTTTAATTTATAATTCCGAGTAGCCGCTCTTGCTGATAACAAAAATGATATTGCATTTCAGTTGTTGGACATTAATTATCTTTGGTGGATGAGAACCCTGCAATAAAGAGTGCAAGTGTTTGATAAGGTTTCACAAGAGGTTGAAGTTGCTACCCTAGAAGATTATTTCCCATCTTTGGTGGGTAAAGGAAAAAGGAAAGGTGGCTTGCTTAATCGAGCGAAGACATGTCCAAATCTACTCTGTTAAACCAAGCATGGGACGAGGTATGGATGGAAATTGAGGATTGTCGGGGCTTGTTTGTAAAAGTGGGCCTTCCTTGCAAGCGAGAAAAACCCTTGCGCTCGGTGCCCTCTCCCTCCGCCGCCGCCGCGCGGAGCACGACCACCGCGGTACTCGATTTCCGTCGTAGCCTCCGTGAACCGGACGTTGCGAGTAAGACCTCTCTCTCTCTCGCACGCACGTGTGAATGATGCCTTCTTCTTAGTTCGGATTTCTTGCTCCAATTGATGAGTAATCCGACGGTTCTTTGCCAACTCGATTGAATAACGATCCGAGGCGGGGCGTAGCATCGATTGGAGGAGTCATGACGGGTAAAGTTCTTCTCGGTCTCGAGAGATCTAATATGTGAAGTAGAGTGTGTTCGTGGTGAATTTACAATCTTTGTTCTTTGATTCTTTTCCTCTTGTTGCTTGCTCCGGGAAAGCGGAGCGAAGTCACGCAAGGAGAAGCGAAAAGCGAGATCGGAGAAGCAAAAGCTGCGGTTTCTCTCTTGGGTTCAGCACCGTGAGTTGACCGAATCATCAAAAGAAAAGAAAAGACAACATCTTTAGTTAATTCCTCCTTTACGTAATTAGGGTGGCAAAAATAAGAAGCCAAGCAATGCCATCCGTAGAATCAAGTCCAGAGGGAGAAGAAACCAAAGAAAGAACCCACTTGCCGTGTGAAGAGAAAGAGGAGCGAGAGAGAGGCGCAAACCCAAGTCCAAATTCGAGAATATCTTGAAATGGAGATGGGTGGAGTGTGAGCAGAGAGGAGGATCTGGAGACAGAGAAGAGGCTTGCAAAAATGCTCAAGGTGAAGAAGGGAAAGCTGGGAGGTCCAGATGATGGTATGGGCAGTCTTTTGCGGACCTCGGATTTGGTGGTGACTTCGGTTCAGATGATGAAACAAAAGAGTATGATTGGAAGGTGGCGGATGACACTAAACTAGACAAGAAGAAACGGAAAAGGAAAAATAAGAAAGTGAAGAATGATGCCATGGAGGAACCGGATGATGGAGGCATGGAAATGGTGAAGAAAATGACGGAGAACTTCATGAATCGAGGATAGAGAGCCTAATGTAATTGAACTACCCACAGAATCAAAAGCGAGGTATGTACCTCCTAGTCTGCGCTACATCCAAATCGAAATCGAAGAGATCTCTCGGATGCGTAGGAGAGTGAGAGGTGTGACTTTTGAGTTCCATCTTTTATTTGCTTCTATGTAACATGTTTCAGATCCATTTTGTTTGGGAGTGTGTTATCATATATGACCTAATGTTTGGATTGCATCAGGACTTCGAGCAGGCTCTCGAGTCAAGCGTGGAGTCTATTACTCAGAAATTGCTGCACTTTTCGCGTATAGTCCTATATCACTCTTTTCATTCTTCTAATATTTTCTTGCAGATGTTTTGTTGTAGCTTGATTAATCACAAGGTCTTGTCTTACAGTTTTTGTGCTATTTATCTATTCACGATCGATTCCATGAAGTCTTGGCTGTCGATAATTGGTGATGAAGTTTTGGCAAGTTGTTCCCGAGGACCTCGTGGCAACGAACAGTTAAGGATCTTCCCATTAATCATATATATCCCATGTGTCTATAGACCTTTTTATGTTTCTCTAATTTAAAGTAGGAAGTGATGGATGTTTGTTACTACCAAACTAATGAAATTGCTTCATTTGTTCAGGTATGCTGCTGTATTTGCAGCCTTTGTTGCAGGTATGGCATGCTTGGTTGGTATGGACTTGATGCTAAGATCCTTGCTTCTCTTGCAAAGTCATTTGAGGTATGTCATTCGATTAAGATAAAGATGAATTGTTACTGTCTCTGTCTAAAGTATTTTTTGTGCTCTGAGTGATGATTCCAGTTCATTTCTATTTTTAGATAAGTTGATATGTTTTCTTATTTTTACCTTGTGGCAGGATGAGTACTCAAAAGAAGATGGTCGTCTCTGAGAAATCTTACCTTCTTGTTACATTATTTGTGCATATTTGATGTCGTTTCAAGTGCATTTGAATACAACAATATAACATGCTTCTTTACTACCACTTCAAGATAAATTTTGATAATCTTGTCTAATATTGCAGTGATCTTGTATATGATCTTCTCTCGATCTTGAGCAAGCGATTGTGAGTGGATGTCTCTACAATATTGACCATCTTGCGATGTATGACATTAATAATGTCTTACTCAGTAGTCCATAATAATACACAACTTACTTATTGAACTGCACAATTGTTCCTCTATTTGAGTACCATACCATGTTCTCTTTACGAGTGAAGGCGAGGATATGTTTTCATCCGGATCAACAGTGTGGAATGAAGCTACGGGAGATGACCAGTGCAATGAAAGATTTTATCCTTGGTATTGAGAACTCAGAAATCGGTTGAAATCACACTCAATTGGTCAAGAAGATGGAAAAGCAGAGATACATAGCAAAAGAGTAAGTTCCTTTGTTTATTGCACCTATTCGAGAAGCATTACATGTCGACTTAGTTTTTAGTTTGGTGTCTTGTATAACTTGGTGTCTTGTAACTTACCATGCGGATGGAATTTATGCTCGACACAATATGTGACATTAAGAACAACAAAAAAGGCCCAAAGAGGATCCTTCACACCACACTCGTATAAAAAGTGGCTTCAAAGGTTTTACAGAACTTATTGCGGCATCTGAAGTATAAATTGTGACATCGAAATGCAGACTTTTCTGTCCATTTAACACTTAGTTCTGTTTTTACATGCCTGCAGTGAAGGCGAGAAGATGTCCTCTTGCGGGATAAAGTGGAGTAAGCTTTTGGACCACGAAAAGAAAGGGCGATGGTGGTTGTCCGGGATGTTTCATGCACGATGGCAATATTGAAGATGTTGCGTGATTATCGCAAGGATGTTGTAGAGGCACAAAAGCTGGTTCAGTTTCAGTTGCTCAATGGATGAACACCGACCTACGAAGAGCAATCTTTTGCATTATGATGAGTCGCCAAGACTATGTAGATGCTTTTGAGAAGCTCTTGAGGTGGACCTTTACGGGAAGCGAGCATGCATGTTCTGCATGCGATGTCTTTGCTTTGTGTGTCTCTCTCAATATTACTAATGCCTTTTCCTCTATTGGTATGCGGGATCGGAAATTATAAGGGTCATTGTTGATTGTTATGCGCAAGAAAAGGTGTTCAATAAGTATTACACAGTCCTTGCTTCCAAGCTATGCAGCCATGATAAAAATCACAAGTTCAACTTGCGGTATAATAGTGTATTATTTGTCATTTTGTTATCTACTCTAAACCTGTTACGCCTCACAAATTAGTGAATTCTGTTTTCTTGATAGTGCAAGTGGATTTCTTTTTCCTAATATAGTAACTTAAATTATTAAGCGTGCGATAAGATGATTGATATCCTGTTATGGCGTGTGCGATTTGATTAATGTTAGTTGACTTGTGTTCTCCAATGCTTCCATTCTGTTCGTGACACCAATCTTGCTAATGCTAAGAAGGCGCTAAGAAGGCGCTTGCTAATCTGCTTGGGGTTACGATGTAATTTATGCGGACCTCCTTTTTGTCCCCTCGATTTAGTATCCAGATCCGGTTATGTGACACGACTCTAGATTTTGTTCCTTACTTAAAGAAAATGAAAGATAAATCCTTTTGGGGTTTGTGTCCCACTAGAAATTGAAGATTGATGCTTTTGCAATTAGAAAGCTCGTCCTGAGAGACCTTCATGGGTTTGGAATGTTTAATCAAAATTTTGGTGATCAATGAGCACACATACATATTTGAAATTTAATTTCAGGGACAATACTTTCTATACCTTGTATACATGAAGTTCCATCCGGTCTGAACATTGAGCTTAGTTACAAGAAACCTAGTTACTGAAAGTCTGAAACCATGCGAACTTGCATTCGAAGTAAACTGGTATTGACTCTGGTTGATTTGTGTTGGTATTGACTCTGCTGTGCACTGGTATCTCCACTGCCGCCAGAGAACCTGTGTTGATTTGTTTGCAGTAAATACTTGTGATGTGTGATTTAGCATGTATTGATATATTGTGATGTGTTGATATATTGTTGATCTGTAGATGGAAAAGAGTACTGTTGTATGTACTAGACAATGAATTGTGGTTTAGCCATATGTAAGGTTTAATATTGCAATTACTACTGAAAATTGCAAATGAATTGTGCGTATGAAAATTAAGTTGGTAAGGAGGTAATCCTACCAAATTCATGGGAAGGTGAGTATATGCAGCTATCCCACTCTATCCTCCATCCAAACAAGAGGTGGGATCACTAGATTCCATTCTATCCCTCCATCCAAACAAAAAGCAGGACTAACCCATCCCCGCAACCAAACAAAAGTGGGATTATCCCATCCCACATATCGGGATGGAGCTATCCCATCCCACCAAGTCCCCAATCCAAACACCACAACTCTTCTATAAAACTCGTGCAAATGTTCATTGGATATATCGTAATAAAATGGAGGAAACACTAGGAGAAGTCTCATTGCTAGCACCATCATCATCGGTTTGAGTCCCGCCCATCGATCATGGAGAAGAGGAACCCTTTCAGTTCACCTTGCCACTCTGTTCAGTCCATCTCTTCTGCAACAACATAAGACAATGGCATGTTCACTAAACAACTAATCTACCGCCATGACAAGAAGAGGAGAGGCAAGGAAGAGTACCGAATAGTTGGGTTGTTATGTGATTGGTGTAATACTCTTGGAGCATAAAAAAAAAAGCAAGAAATGAAACTATCCAAAGAAGAATAAAAGAAATAAATAAGAGTTTTGCCGACAGAGCCATTGGCTTTAGAAATTCCAAAGCAATAGCGCTCAGAGGTTCCTAGACTGTCTAAGGCTGATTGGCGCCTCTCCCTTATATGGGCGTCGTCATACAGTGATGAGAAATCCAACGTCCATATTTTCTAACTTACCTCCGTAGTAGAAAAGCCATCAAAGATAGCAGAGCCCATCTATTGGACCAAAAGTCCATAAAGCCCACAGAGACACGAATAGGAGTTTGGGATAAGAGAGGGGTAGCCTAGTCATTGCATAAAGCCAAGAGAGAGTCTCACAACCATGTCCTTATAAGCAAGCCAAGAGAGAGTCTCACAACCATGCCTTATAAGCAAGCACAGTACAAACAGGGCCTACACAAAGCTCCTCGCCTCATACTCGTTTCTTTCCCCAACGGAAAGCCAAGCTAGAGAAGGCAAAGCAAGCCACACACAATCAAAACACCCATTTTCTCTCAACCCAAAATCGAGAGCATCCTAAAAGAAAACTCAGAGCCTTGCTAGGCCACCAACAGAACCAAGCCAAGCACCATTTCACTTTTCCTCCCCAAACCGAGAGCAAGCCAGCCGAGAGGAAGAGAAGAGGAAGAGGGAATTCGATGCTTTGTGTCTCTGTATCGCTGTGTGCTACGCTCTTTCTTTTTTGTGTGTTATCGTAGATAGATTGGTGGCGCTGACCGAATAGCCTCCTGAATAATCAAGGATAGGTCGTCGGTTACTCGTTTCCTTTTTTTGCTCTCTTCATGAGGCATCATACAAACGGAAAAAGGGTAGCACAGCAACATTCCTTTTCTGATATCTTGTGCTTTGATTCAGTTGTATTTGCTGATGATGTCATTGAATGGCGGTTAGGTCTTGTGATGGAATGTGTACATATTATATATTGAGCATTGCTCCATTTATGGGAATTGTAGAGGTGATATTTGTTTAGTTGTTTTGGTATGTTTAAAATGTTTAAAGTGAGAATGCTAAAGGATTAACGTTATTTATTACCCCTTTGTTCCTAAAATAGGGTCTTGATTCTTTGTTATCTTTTCATGCTGATAGTGCAAGAGACAATAACCATTGATTGTTACCATAATATTTTAGTAAAAGCTACACAAATATAATATTATGAATGTTTTTTTTGTCAGTATCCAGTATTCTCCTTTTCAAAAGGCCAATCTTATTATTTTTCTATTTTCTATATGCTAGTGTTCAAAGTTGAATGCACAGCAAAAGGATTTATATTTAAGAACTGAGGGAGCATTGGTCTTTTTCTGACGGCAAATGAGGAAATAAATGCAATTTTAGCAGGCTTTTTCGCATTAAACTGTGCATTTGTGGCTACTCTCTTAGATATCCAAACACTGATAATTGGTAGTCATGACCAGCTCACAATATTCACTTCCTCCCTTTGTTTAGTTCAGCTGTTGCTCTGTAGCATTTGTTTAGTTCAGCTGTTGCTCTGTAGCAGATCGTTTCTCTTTCCTCTGCACTGTGTTTACTTTTTCATTTTTTAATTGTTTCACCTGGGAGTTCCTTAGCAAAGGTTCTATGGATATTTTACTGGGAGTTCCTTAACAGAGGTTCTATGAATATTTTAGTCCTATATAGATTAATGAGATACTTTCATGAACAAAAGAAAAGGAAAGCCCACTAGTACTATTCATTCTAAAGGTTGTCTGTATTCTGACTAAATTGTTTATGATATGGACAGTTATATTTATTGGTTGCCTTTTTTTTTAAATTCGGTTGCCTTGTATGTTCATATTTCATAGTTGTGCTAGCATCATCATCATCGGTTTCGAGTCCTGCCCATCTGATCATGGAGAAGAGGAACCCTTTCAGGTTCACCTTGCCACTCCTGTTCAGGTCCATCTCTTCTGCAACAACATAAGACAATGGTGCGTGATGCTTACGATGACATGATACTTGATGGGGTGCAGACTCTGCGGGACACATTCCACAATCTCATAGTTGGTACCATGAAAGGCAGCCGGCTACAAGATGCATTCTACTTCCGTGATCAGATGAGAGAAATGGGCTTGCAGCCTGATGTTGGACCACTGTCTTCTTTGAATTCATTTCATCTCTCATTGCAATTCTTTTTTTCTTTTGTGAGATGGATTAGGCTAATGGCCAAATATCTGTAGGTTAACCTTTACAACTTCTTGATCTCCACTTGCGGGAAATGCAAGAACTCAGATGCAGCGATCATGGTTGGTTATTTTTCAACACACCTGAATGCTAATTGAGTTTTTGTTACTATGGTGCCGTTCCCATCTTTGGAGTGTTTTTCCTTTGTTGTTTGTGCTCTCTAATGCTCCCATTCGTGCTACCTGTAACAAAGCTTTTAGAAGAAATGAAGGCACATGGCGTTAAGCTGAAAGGGGAAACCTACATTTGTCTTTTGAATGCACTTGCAGCTACAGGGCGTACTGATCAAGTGTAAGGCGTCCTTCTTAGTTCTTACCAACGTTTATTTGCTCAAATGGTAGAAGAATGCAACAATTAAGACTGAAATATGAAATTATTTGTTCCATGCCGCATATTTTGGTCGATTACTCCTAGCATGATGTCGTGAAGCAAATACCAAGTAGGCCCTAGCACCAATAAGCCAAGACCTAACAGATGTTACATAAGTTACTACCTCCTGTTTGTAGTTTCTTTGCTAAAGCTTTATCCAAACCGCTAATTATTGTACATGAAACCTGCATGGAGCTACCCAATTTAACAGATGAGGAGAAAAGTGAATATATATATATATATATATATATATATATATATATATATATATATATATATATATATATATATATATATATATATATATATATATAATATTAAATATTCAGTTTGAGAATATAGGATTAGTACCTACTAGTCTCACAGATTTGAAGGCTAGAATGCATGTAACTTTCTGTTACTTCCATGCTGATACATCCAGGTTTATCAGTCTTTGGAGTGCAAGGTCCAAGAGTAGGATTGTCAGTTGTCTTATTGTGGAGACATTATCAAAATACATCTATTGCATTAGTGCGTAGGTTGTCTCTTTAGCATGTGGGAAGTTTTGCTGTAGAATTATATTAAATTGGATAAGCGTGGTTTTTTTAATTTAATTTTATCTTCAACAGTCAACTCTTTCCAGTTTACCCATTTACTTGTTTGCGTGAAAAAAACTTCTAATTATAACTTATTTTAACAGTTATGCTATAGTCCGTGATATGACCGCTGCTGGACTTGGATTAAATAAGTTTTGTTATGCTGGACTGATAACCGCATTCAAGAACAAGGCACCAACCACTGAGGAGACTTTGACAAAAGTATGTCATGCATATGTAGGCATTTATTGTAGGGATACATTTAACATAACTACACCTTTTTTTTTGAACTTCGCTTTTTTGAGCAGATTCTCGAGTTTGTCCAGCAGTCAAAAGGTTGGCAATATGTTGAAAGAGTATCAAAAGACAGCGCTGAGAATATAATGATGAATGTGTCAGAGGAAGAACTTTACAACCTACCAACAGCAGAGTATGCACATAGTCGAGGATTTATCTTTAAACAGTTGACAGTTTATCATGTTGCTATCCATGCTTGTGCAGACCTGCAGAGCAAAGAGGTGCACTATTTTACCTTTGCATTACCTTTTTTAATAACTAGTATTTGGTTACTACTTAGCAGCCTGAACAATTGACATGACCATAGGCGTGTTGTTTTTCATACCTTAGTGTAGTTCAAAATCAAATCACCAGAGTTGAGCATTACCTCTTAATGATGTTTATTTTACTTCGCTATCTTGCAGACACTTGAAGCACTTCTTGACATGGTCAATAAAGATGGATTTACATATGATGCCTTCATTGTGATGCAAGCTCTCAGGTAATCTATAATGCCAATGTTGACTATTTTCCTGAAGCACTTGTAAGCATGCTGAACAGTATGATCTAATGATCTGCATTACATGGTTATTAGGAACTTAGGTGATTACTTGCTCCAGAGATGCGTAGTTTAGAAGGATGTCCCGGTGAGACCTCATTATTGTAGACTATGAAAGCATCTAGGAAGAGATTAGCTGATGTAGCTTTGCTATCCAAATTTTTATGCTTGCACATTATATATTTACTGAAAAGCTTCTTGAGTACACATTTATTGAATGAACAATCTTAATGAAGTGGACATCTCATTACTTTCCTATTTAATGGTATTATGGAATCTTTTTTTTGGAAATGCTATAGTGTCTACTTTAGTACTTTTCTCATGTCTGCCCTTGATATGCAACCCCCATGTTTGTCCTTTGTCTTATCATGCTTTCCATTAACTTCTGATTCTAGCTGTTAATTTGTTGTCCTTAAATTGAGGTGTTATCTTCGATGTGGAGATATTGATTCCGCTGTTAAGATGTTTGAAGAGTTCTCAAGCTCAAAATCCCCACCAGCGGAGTTGTATGTGGTGAGTAAAACCTTAATCACGCCAAATTTGTAAATTGATGAATTGATCACTAGTTTATGTGTCTGCTGAATTCGAAACGTGTGAAACCTTGTTAAAGTTGCTGATACCTCCATGGTTGTTACAGTGTCGCGGCGGAGCTGTGTGGACACCATGCCCATTCGCCGCGACTTAGGGGGGAGGGAGGGGGAGGAGGCACCGGGAAGGGGAGAGGAGGCGAGGCGGCGGGGAGGGGAGACGCTGAGGAGAGGAGGCGAGGCGGCGGGGGAGGACCGGAGGAGGCGAGGCGGCGACGAGTGAGCGCGGGTCTGCGGGAGAGATGAGAGGGGGGGGGAGTGCGGGGAGACGAGTCGGTAGATATAGAGTTGTGATGCAGAGTATGAGTATGTATGCATGTTGGATACATACATGCACAACGCGGCGACTCGCCTGGCGTCGCCATGGCGTCCAGGTGCCCCTCACTCGCCTTGGTCGCTGACTCCACTGTAACAACCATGGATACCTCCACGGAGTTAAAAAACTGAATTAACAAGCTATGCCTGGTAAATGGACATGTACTGTACACAAAGGGAACCTACTCAGACCTTCTTTCATTCTGCCTTTTGTAGACTATTTTGAACTGAAACCCTAATTATGTATTTATGACAATATGACATATTTGCCAATTGTTCATTTCTTAAGGCCCCACTCGTTTCAGCTTCAACTTCAGCTTCTGGCTTTTGGTTTTTTTTTTTTTTCCCCGTATTCTTTCGTATTGTCCGTGATGGGCTAACCTTTTTAAAAAATTTAATTATGCCAAATAAATCACCATCAGTTACAGTGAAAAATAAACCAACTATAGTAAAAAAACTATAAGCCATCGCCAAATTAAGCACCACCTCGCTTCAGGAGGTACTATCTGCTTATTAGTCACAGACTGTGCAACACTTGTAACTGTACAAGTGAAATCCATGTTACCCAAAATAAGTTCAACTTTTATATTGCTGCATATTAACTTGTGGGCTATCAAACCAATATTAACCATGACCAACTTGCAATGTTGACCGTTGGATTTCACAGATCAACAGTTACAACTCACTGGATTCAACACAGGAAAGGAAAGATGGAAATCGAACTTTGAAGCTTGAATTTTGTACCATATGATCTTCCCTATATGCTGGACAAAAAGAATGTGCATACACAAAACTGCGCATGTAGGAAAGATAATGATCCATACTAAATAGTATAGATACCTTTACCATGGTGGAGCTAATTAAGAACCTACATGGAATTTTGATAACAATAATCCCTTTTTTTCAATTGGGAACCTATCTATTTCTTAGATCACACTTTGTGTTCTCATATGTTTGTCTGTATTCTATGCATCATTAACATGCAGACACTTGCTGAGGGAGCTATGATTGGGCATACCCCAAGAGGAATGCAACTTGCTCAAGAAACCATAGTAATTTCTTACTTTCAGTTTTGTTTCATAGTTTGACTAACTTGGAAATACAAAATTTTACATCTGTAATATTTTTCAGGAGAAAATGACTTCAAGAAATTTCTTCTTGAATCCCAGGATGGGAACTGATCTTCTACTTGCAGCCTCGGGTGAAAGGGTAAGTGTCACAGCTACTGCCCTCCAGTACTGAACTCACTGAAGCCTTATAAATGCTAATGCATCTATATGAAGAATACACAAATTGTTTGACTACTAATGCCAGCTTCTTGAAATGAATCCAAATTGCTTCCCCCAAATGACTAGTATTGAAATTTTGTGGTTTTGTTCAGACTGGTGGATATACAATGGCAAATTATATATGGGATCTCCTGCAAAACCGCAATATAATTCCGTCACTTCCTGCTGTTGAAGCATACCACAAGGGTTTGAAGGTAAGCTTCAGTTTGTAATCCCGCAACTGAGTATATTTTCTTCACCTTGGAGACATCCATGGTTTTTTTCAAAAGCAAAATATTTTTTAACATCACATTGAGTTAATATATTAATATTAGTTTCATACAATTCTAAAACTGTTTGGCATCATTGGAATAGATAGTTTGCTTCGCTGCGTTAGCGACACAATAGAATATTGCTATTGTAAAAAAGACTTGGCTTCCATACTATCACAGTGTGCTGGTCTGAACTCACGAGAATAAACTTACCGATATGGTGAATCTGATGCCTGATTGTTTCTGATTCTAATTCTGTTTCATGGTTCCTTCTTTTTCCAATTCAGGAACGAGAAATTCCTTCTGATGATCCACGACATCTGAACGTTAGCCGCATTTTGGACAACCTCAGCATCCGGTTTGGACCAAGGAGAAATACTCCCAGTAACACACAGACATAATGCTCTCTTCCCTTAGCCAGTGCAAGTTGGAATTTGTTTTAGTGAGGCTGCTGGATGCATCAGCTTGTTTAGGATGGCGCAAAGCAATATATGAAAGCATTTTCACCTGCCAGACCTAAAATCTAATTCTTGAGTTCTTTTTTTTGAAATCTGGCCTCGTTAAATACTGTTGTCGGAAGGCTATTTATCCTTTGTGGTTTAGAGAGTTTGTACTGTCACAATTTGTTATCACCTTCAACAGCAAGCGGTTAGGCTGGCTGTATGCTGATTGTTTAGTTGGTGGCCGAAATGATAGGTTGTCCAATTCTAGCTCAGCCGTAGATTTGTAAATTTTAGGTATTCATGGGTCTGTTTGGTTGCCTGTATCCGGTTGAACCAGGCTGGCGGATACAGGGTCTCCTTGTTTGGTTGCCTGGTCGCTGGGTTCAGCTTGGCTCTGCTCATGCAAGATTCCCCAGCAGCCGGGCTCGAGAAACGTGGGAATCGGGCGTTTCTGGGGAGCCAGGCTCGTGGGATGCAGGTGATTAGTCAGTTGATGATGTTATTAGTGTATATTAGTAAATATCAAGTATTATTAACGTGTTTTGAAGAGGTTTAAGATATAATAAGATACGAACATCTTATATAACATATCTTCATAATCATAATCATAATCTTATATTATTTTTATCTCATGCAACATATCTTCGTACAGGCAACCAAACAATATCTCTTCTCAGCCAGACTCTACTCGTACGTGAACCAAACACGACAGTGTTGTATGCGCTCAACCTGTCCCACGAGAGCCTGGCTCTCAGATACGAGCCAGGCTCTACTCGTACGTGAACCAAACAGGCCCCATATGTCTCTAGATTCCCCCCATCTGAACCTCTTGTTTACCCCTAGCTCAGATCAAACTGTTAGGGGAAAAAAAGGTTGTTTATTGGTTTACAAACTAGTGACTGGCTTATCGGCGATCTTGTTTCCACCACTTCAAAAATATACCGTGAGAACTTTTTGGTTGAAAAAATGAATTTCAGCTACTTTCATAAAATGCTAGGAAAATTCGCTATAGAATGTAACGAGATCTAATGGAGGAAGATTTAGGAAATTGCAATTAAACCAGGTAAGTTGCCCTATACGGCCACACCATAGGGTTAGGAAAAATTTTCACGTAACCACATATGTCACCCGATATTCGAGCATGCCCTACCGATTGAGCTTCTCTTGAATCAGAATTGTTTGCTGACAATTAGGGACGATGTGCATGTCAATCAGGACGCAGCTCTGGCTCCTTGCGTCGATAAAGGTGATTACAATATGTGGTTTATTATTACATTTGGGTGAGCACGATGAAAGTGATATGTCCAAAACGTGGGGCTAAATTAACTAATAGTCGAGATGCAGTTTGGAATGTATCATGTGGCGGATCAATGCTCATTGTAGAGAATTCTCAGATGGGTTTCCCATTCTGACAAGCAGCATGGACTACTGTGGTAAAAGGGCCCGCGGGCAGATCTAGAGGTTGCAGCTGATGGCAATGGCAGATCAATCTCATAGCACAATAACTTCGACAGGTGGACCCTTTCTTGTTAGGAACCTCCGTATACAACTTGCGTGAGGTTTTGGAGTACAATCGGAGAATTGAGATGGATATAGGGTTGGGAAGAAGAAGATAGAAGTTCTAGAAGGTTCCAGGAGGAAGATTAAGGACCAAGGGCGCTTTGCCTTTGTCGTGCAAAAGACAAAATTGGAAATGATGGCAAAGCATAGACTTCTATGAAGATTAAGGACTTTGGAACTATAAATGATCTAAGGAGTTAAGGTATCGCTTTCGGTTGGGATGAAATAAATTAGTTTATGGTGATATTACATTATAATCGGTTGAATTACATTATATCGATGGTAACTTATTTGGCGTAACTAAATTTTAAAAAAATAAAAAAGTAAAAATAGGTTAGCCCATCACGGATAATACAAACGAATACAGGAAAAAAGAACTGACAAAAAAACTCAAAAAAATCCAAAAGTCAGAAAAAGACGAAATTTAGAAATAGTAAAAAATAAGTCAGAAGCTAGAAGTTCAAACCGAAATGAGCGATAACTTTTGTTTTTGCCATGGTTTTCAAATTTGATTAAGTTCACAACAAATCAGTAACCAACAGATAAAGAAAAAATTGATTATTTGCTGCAGCAAAGAATGATCTTCTACGATTTGCCACTCCAAACATTTATCACTTCACAATATACCATTTTAGCCATTATCTCTATATTTTCTATGCGAAATGAACTTATTACCCGTATATTAGTCATATTCATATACATATTATTATATAGTTATAGCAACATTTCTTCCATTTGATATATATATATATATATATATATATATATATATATATATATATATATATATATATATATATATATATATATATATATATATATATATATATATATATATATATATATATATATATATATATATATATATGATTAAACTATACAAAGAAACAACTTGTACACAGAGCATAATTAGAATGCATGGTCTATTCCTAAAACCCAATAGATGGTTATATTTCTATATAATTATTAGTCATCGTGCATGATGAAAATTGAATAAGAATATACATGTGAATATGACTAATATATAGAAGTAATAAGGTTATTTTGCATGGAAAAAATAGAGAAAATGGAGGAAAATGGCCAAAATGGTATATCACGAAGTGGTAAATGTTTAGAGTGTCAAATTGTAGATTACAATATTAGGAGTGACAAATCTTAAAAGGCCATTTTTTCCCTAGATAAATGACTTATTATATGATTTACAATTAACAGGTCTGAACATAGAGATTCACAGATTTTTGAACTAAACTTCTAATATAACTCACGAATCAGCGACTAAAAATTTCGATTAAGTCACATATGAACAGACAAGGACGGATCCAAACACATGAACTCATTAATAGGCAATAATAAATCAAGTAATCAAATTCAGATGCAACACACATGAACACACTAGATGGACCTCATGAATCAACAACAACAAATCAAGTCATTAATTCCAGACCCACCACACATGGATGGATGTAGACAACAAGATGGCCAAAGACACCGGCGTCGGCGATGGAGGTGTCGGGAACATGAGGTGGTGGTGGTGTGGATCCGAAGGGGATCAGGAGGATGCGGCGGCGGCGGCGATCTCAAGGATTCGAAGCACATCATCAAATATATCTACGGAATATCTTGGTATACAAGTCAAAACGACAATATAAAGCTGCCGAGCATGAGGTAAACTCAATTGACCCTCCCCATGTTAATTATCTTTGAAATGGTCGAAAGTTACTATCTCTTTGAGAAAATCGATCGTCCGACCACTTCAACTCGACCCACCGGTTTTGATCGTGGTTGAGCCCACCATCAACAATTATCGAGTAAATCGAGTGTTGATTGATGGTGGAAGTTCTTTAGGTATCTTGTTTGTAGGTGCTCTAGATAAGATGCAAGTTCCTCGTGCTAGAATAAAGTTTGTACGATACTCATTTTATGGGATCGTACCAGACTCTTCGGCCAAGTCAATTCGATAACCTTAGAAAACACCGCTTGAAACACAATCATGAGAAGTGTGTGTTTGGATTTGCTTCAAAAAAGTTGCCTGGGTTCCTTGTTTTGACAAGAGGTATCAAAGCAAATCCTAAAAAGATCAAGGCCATCGAGTAGATACGCCTCCGACAATGAAGAAACGAGTTCAAAAACTCACCGGCTGTATGGCAACTCTAAGTCATTTCATTGCACATCTAGGAGAGAAAAGACTTCATTTCTTCAAACTCCTTAGGGACCAAGAAGGTTTTGAGTGGTCGAAAGAGGCTAATGGTGCCTTCGAGGATGTCAAGAGATATCTTGCGAGTGCTCTCTTCTGGTTTCTATCTTTTCTCCATGCCACAGGCAGTAAGTGATGTACTCATTGCAGAACATGAAAGCGTCCAGTGACCAATATACTATGTAAGCGAAGTCTTATATGGGACTAAAGAGCGCTACCCTCAGATCCAAAAACTCTTATATGCCCTCCACATATCTTCGAGGAAGCTCAGGCATTACTTTCAGGAGTAGAAAATTATTGTGTTGTCTGAGTTTCAGAATAACACTAAAATTCAATTTAGAAAATGAGAAGCTTTTGAATTACTTTTGCAATATATTCCATTTGAATTTGGATTTTTCGATGTTTTCCTGAATTTGGTTGAGGTTATAAAAATCGAAGAATTAATAAAAGAGAAAGACAGGTATTAATAATGCCCTAAAAGGAATGTGCAAATAATGGAAGCAAGACAAAAATTTGTAAACACGAATCAAAAAGATGATCCGTAAAAGTAAAGAAAGAAATTTGAATTAGGGCATAAAATATTATTTTTGAAAATAATGGCATGAAAAACAATGGAAGCAAGTAAAGTAAATACCAACATTAGTTGAAAATATTTTTATTAAGTCCAAAATGTCATAAGGAGCTTCGTGAATTTTTCTGAAATTTTTGGAAGTAAGTACATATTTTTCCAAGGCTAAATGAATTTCTGGCTTTTCGAAAATCCGAACTCAAGAAAGAAAATAAAAATTCCATCCCTCCTCTCCGTTCGACACGTGGCGGCGGATCCCGACGGAAACCCGCCTACCCTCTCCCATCGGCAGACACGCGTGCGCCCGATCCGCCTCCCGCTGCCGGCTCCATCCGCACCGCCCGCGCCTTACTCCCTCTCTCGATGGACGGCGGGCTGCGCCTGCCGCTTCTTCTTCCTCCTCCTTTCTTTTTCCCGCGCGGCGCGCGTGGCGCCGCCGACCTTTTCCTCCCGTGGCGCTCGCGCGCGCATCGCTCTGCCGAGCCGCTCGCGCCATCGTGGAAAGCTCGCCGCCGACTTGGCGCCACCGCGCGAGCTTTTTCCCGCCGGTCGCTTCGCCCCGGCCGGTCGTCTGCCGCTCGCGCTGGCTGGGAGGGGGCAGCAAAGCTGAGACGACCGCACGGGAGTAGCTGCGCTGCGTAGCTCCACAGTCAGCCGGGCATTAATCGCCGCCTGCGTCACCGCTTCCACCACCGCTCGGCGACCACACGCCGCGCCGTTCTTGGCTTCGCTCGGCCGCCTATAAAAGGCAAGGAGCCCTCGGTTGAGTTCCCCACATCGCCCTCATCGTTCCCCAGCAGGTAATTGAGCCCGAACACCCACAATCGCCGGCGAGCCACCTTCGTTCCCAACTCCGGCCGTTCGAGCTCCCCCTCGATCCGAGCCATTAAAACCCGATTCCTCTCACCCACACCACCTCCGGAGCACCGCGAAGTCATCCCCGGCCTCGCCCGAGCTTCCCGACGCCCGTACATCGCCGTCACCGAGAGCCACTCCGAGTCGCCGCCGCCGCACGCCGCCGACCCATCTCCGGACCTCCTCGGCCCCGGGCGACCGCACCATCGTCTTCACCGCAGCACGAGGAACGTATTTCACCTCTTCACCGGACCTCCCCGAAGCCCCCTCGCCGCCGGCCACCGTCGCCCCCGACTCCTCTGCTCCGACCCGGCTGCCGACCCACCTCAAAAGGATTTTTCGTCCTTATAGGGTAGGCAACGCCTCCCCGCTCACTTGGCTATCAGCGCTCTCTTCTCCCTCCCAACTCCCCGGCCGCGCGCGTTCGAGCCTCCGGCTCCGCAGCGCCGGGTTGAGTTTTCTCGATTTTACTTCGGTCTGACAGGTTGACCCCACTGCCGGACATCGCATCCTCGAAGCCACCACGACCGCCGACCCCACCGGTCAGTGAGACATCTAAGCAAGGACCGTACTGACATGTGGACTCCATGAACAGTAACCGGACCCACATGTCAGTAGCACAGAGAACGAAAAAAAGAAAATAAAAATGGAAATTAAAATGAATCTGAGGATGACAGTGGGCCCCACATGTCAGAATTTAATTATTTTTGGAATTGACTGGAACCGAGAACTTTGACTGCTTATAACTTCTTCATTTTAGCTCCAAATTGAATGAAACAAAATTTTAAATTCATTTAAATTCAAGATCTATCTAATGGAACCAGAACCATAATTTTTGGAGTTCATTTGAATTTCTGGTGATATTTTGTTGATTAGTTGCTTTTCTTTTATTTGGGTATTTCGCACGATTAAATAGCATACGAGGCTCAGGAAGAGGAGGTTGAGGCATCCAGCTTGGAAGCTTCCGAAGACCCAGACCAAGAACCCCGCGAGCAAGGCGAGTTAACACCTTGATCATTTTTGAACCTACGATTTTGCAAAGTTAATTTCTTTTAAATTATCAACATGCATGCTGTTATTTTATGTGATGAAATATGTTCATTTCCAGAAAGTGGTAGTTAGATACCTAGTATAATGCTTGCTAATAATGATCCGTTGCCATGCTTGGACAATGTGAACTTTGTCGCCTAGAAAAGTTTATATTATCATATCTTTTACCAAGAAGTTCAAATAATTATTGCGTGGCTTAGTATTGCTAGATAAAACAGGGTACATAGCTGCCCGAAACAACACTTGCAAAATGTGATATTGTTTAGGGACATTATGGATGGAATGACTGTAGTAGGTGGACACAATATTTTCTACCTCAAAAACTCTAAAAATGCTTAAATACCGGATGGATGGTTTGGGGCTGGTTTGTGGTGCAATGGATGCACAAATGTGAAATGTGGTGCGTGGACGCACAAAATGTGAAATGTGGTAGAACCATCCAGTAGCCCTAAGGCTGAATCTTGTCATGTCAACCCATGTAAATCAAGACAACCACAAGTGGCAAAATGTAGGCGGGGTTAACTAATTTGTGTATCTCCAAGGTGGTTACGTGAAGGTATGACCACGAGCAAAGGGATGGATGCGTAATATTCCTCGCCTTTGCCCGTGATGGCTCACGAGGGACCCTTCCCGGCGTATGCGTAATATTACTACGGAAGGTTGACCTTAGCGGGCGTAACCACAGTGGACTATGCATTGTAAAGGCCCTGTGATAGTCTATTCAACCACATGGCTAAGGAATCATGTGGGGCAACGAGTAGATCTATCTCTTGTGGGTAAAGTGTACAAACTCTGCAGAGTCAAAACTATTAGAATATCCGTGCCCACGGTCAAGGGCGGACATGGGAACGTAACTAGATATAGTTCTGTTTACAAAAATAATTGGAACTTGGGAGAAGGGAAACTTGTAGGGCGAAGGACTGCCCTGGTTTCGGAATTGTCCTGGGTGTTATCCCAGTGGTAGGCTAAGCGGCTATAACGCTGAAAGATACTATATGGTGCGGATGCCATGTAATGGTGGATGGAATCTGTATCAATTATAAAGATCAACTTATTTTATAAGTAAAAGTTTTGAGTTCAAGATTGCTAGGTCTCAGGATTTTCCTATAATTGTATTCAAAAGCACTCTCCGCAAAATAAAATGAGCCCAATCCATCCTTTGATTAGCCATGCATGTTTAAATATTGCATTCTGTGTGTTGGCTTGCTGAGCACGGGGTCGGAGTGCTCATTCTCGCTTTTGCGACAAAATTCAGAAACAGGAGTTCAAGGACACTACGCCTATGAGGAGGCCCTCGCCAGCGTCGACGGAAGCAAAGGCGATAATTAAGGCGTAGGTATCGGTGGTTAGGCATAGACAAGTAGACTCTAGGCGTTGTGTACATTTATGTTACCGGGACCCTGGTGGCATATATTGTACACATTACCCTACTGACCGCTTGCCTGTGGATTTGGGTCTACTTTTGCTATAATTTCCGCTGCATTTATGTACTGAAGACATTTGGCCAGAACGGCCCTTTTGTAAACATTCACCCGATGTGGTGTATTTCAGACTCTGTAATATTATTATGCGATGTATGTCATGATTCAGCAATGTACCTGTTTGCACTAACTACTGATCCAGGGATTAGTGCAGTGAGACACAATAGATTCCGGATTGAAAAATCTGGGTCTGACAGTTTCCCTTAGGAGAGGTTCTCCAGAACAGGGAAATAGCGGGGCACATGGCAAAATGGTCGGTAGAACTTAAGAAGTTTGACCTCCATTTTGTGTCCTGAATGGCCATAAAATCCCAAATCTTGATAGATTTTTTCGCCAAATGGACAAATCCTAAACTTATTTAGGATCCCCAACAGTACGCTTTCCATGACCAGCGGACGATGTACTTCCACGGGTCGCTTACACTAAGTGGCTCGGGGGGTCCTGGAATCTCCCGCGAGAGACCTTAAAGTATGTCATACAATTACTCTTTCCAGACACTAATAACGTGGCCGAGTATGAAGGTTTGTTGGCTGGTATACGAGCCGCTAAAGTGCTTAGGATTCATTGGCTACTCATGAGATGGGACTCAACTAGTCGTGAATCAGGTCGGCAAAGAGTATCAAAGCTCGAGTTCGACCATGTCTCAGTACTTGTCGGAAGTCCGAAAGCTTGAGAGGCACTTTTTTAGTTTCGAGTTATAGTATATCCCACAAAAGGATAACTTTCTCACTGACTAGTTGACTCGAATAACTTCTTCCTGATCACAAGTACCACTAGGAGTCTTCTTAAAACAACTCCAAAAAACATTTCTGGTCGAAGTACTAGAGACAACTCCTAATAAGACAACATTTCTAGAGTACAAGGATACTTGGATGACACCCATCTATGAGTATCTTCAAAAGGGTTTCGTACCTGATGACGATCTCGAGGTAGATCATCTATCCCTCAAGACAGAAAGAAGTATAAACGGAGTACTCAATAAACGTAGACAGAAAGGTGATCTCGAGGTAGATCACCTTTGTTGATGGGTTACTCTACAAACGGAGTACTCAATGGGTTCTCATGTGGTGCCTATGGCAGAAAGAAGGATTACTACTCCTTAGCGACATACATGGGGGCATTTGTGGAGCGCATGCTTCCTACAGAACACTGGTCGGTAAAGCTTTTTGACAAGGTTTCTATTGGCCAATAGCCCTCAATGACGCCAAAGAGTTGGTTAATAAGTGTGAGCAATGCCAGTTTCATAGCGGGCAAATACACCAACTGGCTCAAGCACTTCAAACAATTCCTCTCTCATAATCTTTTGCGACCTGGAGGCTCGACATCCTAGGACCATTTCCAAGAGCAATGGGGGGCTTCCAATTCCTTTTTTGTGGCTATTGACACGTTCATAAAATGGATCGAGGCTCAACCTGTGACGGGGATAACAATGGAAGCCACAAAGAGGTTCATGATGAGAAGCATGATTACTTAATTTGGAGTACCAAGTCAAATAATTATAGATAATGGTAAGCAATTTTTGAATGCAAAATTTTAAGAATTTTGTGATGAATTTAGTACCAAACTTTGCTATGCCTCATTTGCCTATTCACAAAGCAATGGGCCAATCGAGTGAGCGAATGGCCAATAATTGACAAAATTAAGACTCAAGTCTTCGACCAGCTTATAAAGCACTCGGGAGCTTGGGTACAAGAACTTCATTCAATATTATGGGAGTCGGGCGACAAGAGAGACTCTATTTTCCTAGTTTTTAGGGTCGAAGTCATGCTTTCCCCAGAGCTAAAGATCCGATCGACAAGAGTCGAGAACTTTAGTGACTCTAACCAAGAGCAACTTCGAGCGGATGACATCAACTCGCTCAAGAGAAGAGGAATCAAGTCTTAATCCAATCGATAGTTTATCGACCAAGCCATGCGTAAGTACTACGATCGTAAGGTTCAACCTCGCAGCCTTATTATAGGTGACTTGGTATTGAGGAAAATTCAATCCCACCTAACGGAACAAACTTTCCCCAAGTGGAAAGGTCCTTACATCGTGGTCAAAGTCACACGACCGTGCTCTGTATGACTTGATATGGAGGATAGCTAGATTCTCTAAAAGTCTTGGAACATTGATCAATCGTAAAATTTATGTGTAAACATTTCTACTCTTTCAATAAAGTTTTTAGTTTTTTCAATCTTTATTGTCGTACGATCAGTAGAGTTTCTTTTATGTTTGTTCGAACACTTCTAGCACATCCAATTTGTTTAACTAGTCAAACAAGGGAACACAACTAGTGAAGTCTTTCGTTTGTACATGTGTTCCTGCCTGCTAAAAGGAGCTTCCTAGTGACGAACTATTCTTGACTCTTGCTATCAGTATAAAACAATTGCGTTGTCTATGAAAACATTGAACAAGTGTACAAGAAGGATTCTGAGTCTTTATTTTCTTATAATTTATGTCTTCGATTTGATTAACTTGGTCGAAGGGGGTAGCGTCACCTAGTCAAAGCCTTTCCTCTTTGCACGTGGTCCTATCCACTAGAAAGAACCTCCTAGAGTCGACTCATTCGTAACATTTGTTGCCAGAATATAGCAATCGAATTCGACAATGATGGTCAATGAATACTTTACTCTCTGCATACTTTACTCTGTACTATTTGCTTAGTTTATCTATATAAACTAAGTAAATAGTCGGGAGCTAGGATAGAGTTATCCATATAACTTTATTTCTTAAATTATATCCTTTTTATTTTCTTTTTTGTCTTACGAGTACTAACTACTCAACAAGATGAATTGTCGGAAAGAGGAAGAAGTCTTTCATCATCCAAAGGTAAGTCTTTACAAAGTTATTATTTATGAATTACTCTTAGAGTATACACCTTAACGATAAGGGAGAGATTTCACAGGGTAGTCGTAAGTCTTACTACGACTATTCCTTGGTAGTAAGTCTTTCTACGACCACATAGCCGTAAGTTTTACTATGACTACTTCTTGGTCGTAAGTCTTTCTACGACCATATAGTCGTAAGATATCCTACGATCACCTCGTGGTCGTGGGTCTTTCTGCAACTAGCATATTCCCGACTAACTTGTTTATAACGACCTACTTCATTGTGGGGTTGTCTAATAAGGTGGTTAGAACATGCACTTATTCCTAATAACCGCACACGATCTCTCTCTAACAACAACCGTCGCACGGCGAACGGGCCACTATGTCTATCTGATAGTAACTTCCGTCAAACGGTTATAACCCGAAGCATTGAGGCGTCTTTTGGCGTGGAACAACGGCCACCGTTAAATCGATTATATAAAGGTTGATGTCAGAGAGGAGAAGGGTGGATCACATTGGATCAGGTGATAATGCTAGGTATTTCGCATTACTCTCAATTATAATCAATTTCTCTGAGTAATAGCCACACATGATGTAGGGTTATTATTCTCGCAGGAGAAAGTTCGAATCTGTATAAAAATTCCCGTGTCTCTATTCTGCATGTTCATACATCGAGTCTTCTAGAGTTTCTCCGAATCCAAATAAATCATACATAAGATCGATATTAAAACATCGACGCGGCCTTTTAACTTAAGGGCCATCACACTAGGACTAACCACTACCTTTTAATTAGAGAGCATATTTTAAGGGCGAAATGGTGGCCGTTGAGATTCACTAAGCAACTGTTACAACTCACTGGATTCAAACACAGGGAAGAAAGAGATGGAATTTGAACTTTTGACTTTTGTACCATCTGATCTTCCCTATATGCCGGATAAAAAGAAGGCATGTACACAACGACGCCAAACTGGGGACGTATGAATGTAATGATTCTTACTAAATACTCATTCAGTCACGAAAGAACATTGATTGAGCGGTAGTTCTATGCATCACCCTCTCAATATAAGTTATATAAATCTTAAAACAAGAGAAGGAATAAGTAATCACCATCCACTCTTCATTCATGATTTAATATTTATGCAACTTTGAGATAGTGATGCATAGAAACACCCCTATTATTTTGGAGTACATGCAGTCAAACTTTCTAAACTTTAGTTTTGTACCATCTGATCTTCCCTATATGCCGGACAAAAAGAAGGCACGTACACAACAACACCAAACTGGGGACGTATGAATGTAATGATTCTTACTAAATACTCCTTCAATCACAAAAGAACGTTGATTGAGCGGTGCTTCTATGTATCATCCTTTCAAACAAGTAATATAAATCTTAAAATAAAAGAAGAGATAAGTAATCACTATCCATTCTTTATTCATGATTTAATATTTATACAACTTTGAGATAGTGATGCATCGAAACACCTCTATTATTTTGAAGTACGTCATCAAACTTTCTAAACTTTAGTTAACAATATCAAGTTTGAGATAGCAAAAGCCCAAACATGTGTCGTTGCTCTAGCACCTACTGAAAGGGTGCCTAAGGTAGGAGTGTTTGGATTCATACCAAATCAGTATCCTACCAATTATTGGTCGTGACCAATGTTGACCACAACTTGGGCAATATTTGTGTGCCAAAATTTTGGCCGCACCTATGAGTCAAGTTAGGCTTGAGGGCAAAAAAAAAAGCAGGGAAAAACAACCTATGACAAATGCGGTCGACATCGTCCAAATTTTGACAAGAAAATGCATTAGCACAACAGTTTGATTAGATTAAACTTAGATAAGATAATGCCACGGCTAGTAGAGTAGTTTTTCTTGTTTTGAATTTACCATGGCTAGCAGAGCAGCTCCTTTCTACATAAAAAAATAGTCTCTTTCACACGCACGGCACGCAGTACACGACGGCCCATCTCGGCTTCACCGTGCCACGCAGGACGGCCGTCCGATGAACGACCGACAGTCCTGATCGCTCCAGCCCGCGCCCACCGTTTCCTATCCGTTCCGTTCCGTTACGCGTCGTCGAACGCGACCTCTTCGACGACTTGGACTTGTCTTCAATTCCCACCGCCGCCGCCTCTCTGAGACTAGTACTCGTGCTCCTCTCCTCTCCTCTGGTCGGCAGGGAGACGAGCTCGCCGGTGGGAGACCGCCCACCTCCTCCTCCACCTCGTCGTCGCCGTCGTGTTCCTGGCCGCGTCACGCATTGGGATCTCGCGGCTCGTTCCCTGCCGCCGCCTGCCTTCCCGCCCAAACCCTAGCCGCCGCCGCCGCCTGGGGGAGCTGGGACGGCGGCGGGATCCAACGGTACGGAAGGTAGTATGCTCGCTTCCCGCCTTTTCCGCTGCGTGTTGGTCGATTTTCCTCGCGAATTTTTTTGGTTCTAGCTAGAATGGGTGGTGGGGTGCTTGCTTGTTTCAGCTGCTGCTGTTGCCGGTTGTACGGTGCTGCGTTGTGGCCATGGAGTGTGGGAGTGAGAGAGCACGGCGGGAGGGGAGCTCGTGGATACGGTTGGGTCGGAGCTCGGTCGATTGGCTGCTTGGTAGTATCGACAACTAAAAGGAGAAGATGATTTCAGGAGTATTTAGATGGAATTCGATGCTTTGTGTCTCTGTATCGCTGTGTGCTACGCTCTTTCTTTTTTGTGTGTTATTGTAGATAGATTGGTGGCGCTGACCGAATAGCCTCCTGAATAATCAAGGATAGGTCGTCGGTTACTCGTTTCCTTTTTTTGCTCTCTTCATGAGGCATCATACAAACGGAAAAAGGGTAGCACAGCAACATTCCTTTTCTGATATCTTGTGCTTTGATTCAGTTGTATTTGCTGATGATGTCATTGAATGGCGGTTAGGTCTTGTGATGGAATGTGTACATATTATATATTGAGCATTGCTCCATTTATGGGGAATTGTAGAGGTGATATTTGTTTAGTTGTTTTGGTATGTTTAAAATGTTTAAAGTGAGAATGCTAAAGGATTAACGTTATTTATTACCCCCTTTGTTCCTAAAATAGGGTCTTGATTCTTTGTTATCTTTTCATGCTCTGCAAGAGACAATAACCATTGATTGTTACCATAATATTTTAGTAAAAGCTACACAAATATAATATTATGAATGTTTTTTTGTCAGTATCCAGTATTCTCCTTTTCAAAAGGCCAATCTTATTATTTTTCTATTTTCTATATGCTAGTGTTCAAAGTTGAATGCACAGCAAAAGGATTTATATTTAAGAACTGAGGGAGCATTGGTCTTTTTCTGACGGCAAATGAGGAAATAAATGCAATTTTAGCAGGCTTTTTCGCATTAAACTGTGCATTTGTGGCTACTCTCTTAGATATCCAAACACTGATAATTGGTAGTCATGACCAGCTCACAATATTCACTTCCTCCCTTTGTTTAGTTCAGCTGTTGCTCTGTAGCATTTGTTTAGTTCAGCTGTTGCTCTGTAGCAGATCGTTTCTCTTTCCTCTGCACTGTGTTTACTTTTTCATTTTTTAATTGTTTCACCTGGGAGTTCCTTAGCAAATGTTCTATGGATATTGTACTGGGAGTTTCTTAACAGAGGTTCTATGAATATTTTAGTCCTATATAGATTAATGAGATACTTTCATGAACAAAAGAAAAGGAAAGCCCACTAGTACTATTCATTCTAAAGGTTGTCTGTATTCTGACTAAATTGTTTATGATATGGACAGTTATATTTATTGGTTGCCTTTTTTTTTAAAATTCGGTTGCCTTGTATGTTCATATTTCATAGTTGTGTATTAAGGATTCCTCCTGAGTTAATGTTTTGTTCAGATTTCTTTTTTTGGATTGCTTGTGGACCCTCCTTCATTGATATGTACCATTTATTGTTGAGTGTTTAATTTATAATTCCGAGTAGCCGCTCTTGCTGATAACAAAAATGATATTGCATTTCAGTTATTGGACATTAATTATCTTTGGTGGATGAGAACCCTGCAATAAAGAGTGCAAGTGTTTGATAAGGTTTCACAAGCTGTCCAGAGAGGTTCAGAAGTTGCTACCCTAGAAGATTATTTCCCATGCTGGTGGGTAAAGGAAAAAAGGAAAGGTGGCTTGCTTAACTGAACTGAAGACATGTCCAAATCTACTCCTGTTAAACCAAGCATGGGACGAGGTATGGATGGAAATTGAGGGATTGTCAGGGGCTTGTTTGTAAAAAGTGGGCCTTCCTTGCAAGCAGAGAAAAACCCTTGCGCTCAGTGCCCCTCTCCCTCCCCGCCGCCGCCGCCGCCGGAGCACGACCACCGCGGTACTCGATTTCCGGCGTCGTAGCCTCCGGTAACCGGACGCTGGCGAGGTAAGACCTCTCTCTCTCTCTGCACGCACGTGTGAATGATGCCTTCTTCTTAGTTCTGGATTTCTTGCTCCAATTGATGAGTAATCCGACGGTTCTTTTGCCAACTCTGATTGAATAACGATCCAGGGCAGGAGCGTAGCATCAGATTGGAGGAGTCATGACGGGTAAAGTTCTTCTCAGTCTCAGAGAGATCTAATATGTGAAGTAGAGTGTGTTCTGTGGTGAATTTACAATGCTGTTCTTTGATTCTTTTCCTCTTGTTGCTTGCTCCAGGGAAAGCAGAGCAGAAGTCACGCAAGGAGAAGCGAAAAGAAGCGAGATCAGAGAAGCAAAAGCTGCGGTTTCTCTCTTGGGTTCAGCACCAGGTGAGCTGACCGAATCATCAAAAAGAAAAAGAAAAAGATAACATCTTTAGTTAATTCCTCCCTTTCTGTAATTAGGGTGGCAAAAATAAGAAGCCGGCAATGCCATCCGTAGAATCAAGTCCAGTAGAGGAGAAGAAACCAAAGAAAGAACCCACTGCCGTGACGAAGAGAAAGAGGGAACGAGAGGAGAGGCGCAAACCCAAGTCCAAATTCCAGGAATATCTTGAAATGGAGATGGGTGGAGCTGTGAGCAGAGAGGAGGATCTGGAGACAGAGAAGAGGCTTGCAAAAATGCTCAAGGTGAAGAAGGGAAAGCTGGGAGGTCCAGATGATGGTATGGACAGTCTTTTTGCGGACCTCGGATTTGGTGGTGACTTCGGTTCAGATGATGAAACAAAAGAGTATGATTGGAAGGTGGCAGATGACACTAAACTAGACAAGAAGAAACGGAAAAGGAAAAATAAGAAAGTGAAGAATGATGCCATGGAGGAACCGGATGATGGAGGCATGGAAATGGCTGAAGAAAATGACGGAGAACTTCATGAATCTGAGGATAGAGAGCCTAATGTAATTGAACTACCCACAGAATCAAAAGCGAGGTATGTACCTCCTAGTCTGCGCGCTACATCCAAATCAGAATCAGAAGAGATCTCTCAGATGCGCCGGAGAGTGAGAGGTGTGACTTTTGAGTTCCATCTTTTATTTGCTTCTATGTAACATGTTTCTGTATCCATTTTGTTTGGGAGTGTGTTATCATATATGACCTAATGTTTGGATTGCATCAGGACTTCTGAACAGGCTCTCAGAGTCAAACGTGGAGTCTATTACTCAGGAAATTGCTGCACTTTTCCGCGTATAGTCCTATATCACTCTTTTTCATTCTTCTAATATTTTCTTGCAGATGTTTTGCTGTAGCTTGATTAATCACAAGGTACTGTCTTCTGGTTTTTTGTGCTATTTATCTATTCACAGTCAGTTCCGCGAAGTGCTGGCTGTCAGATAATTGGTGATGAAGTTTTGGCAAGTTGTTCCCGAGGACCTCGTGGCAACGAACAGTTAAGGATCTTCCCATTAATCATATATATCCCATGTGTCTATAGACCTTTTTATGTTTCTCTAATTTAAAGTAGGAAGTGATGGATGTTTGTTACTACCAAACTAATGAAATTGCTTCATTTGTTCAGGTATGCTGCTGTATTTGCAGCCTTTGTTGCAGGTATGGCATGCTTGGTTGGTATGGACTTCAGTGCTAAGATCCTTGCTTCTCTTGCAAAGTCATTTGAGGTATGTCTGTTCCGATTAAGATAAAGATGAATTGTTACCTGTCTCTGTCTAAAGTATTTTTTTTGTGCTCTGAGTGATGATTCCAGTTCATTTCTATTTTTTAGATAAGTTGATATGTTTTCTTATTTTTACCTTGTGGCAGGATGAGTACTCAAAAGAAGATGGTCTGTCTCTGAGAAATCTTACCTTACTGTTCTGTTATTTGTGCATATTTGATGTCGTTTCAAGGTCTGCATTTGAATACAACAATATAACATGCTTCTTTACTACCACTTCAAGATAAATTTTGATAATCTTGTCTAATATTGCAGTGATCTTGTATATGATCTTCTCTCAGTGCTGAGCAAGCGATTGACAGAGCTGGATGTCTCTACAGTATTGACCATCTTGCAGTGTATGACATTAATAATGTCTTACTCCGTAGTCCATAATAATACACAACTTACTTATTGAACCTGCACAATTGTTCCTCTATTTGAGTACCATACCATGTTCTCTTTCTGAGTGAAGCTGAGGATATGTTTTCATCTGGATCAACAGGCTGTGGAATGAAGCTACGGGGAGATGACCCAGGTGCAATGAAAGATTTTATCCTTGGTATTCAGAACTCTGTAAATCAGTTGAAATCACACTCAGCTGGTCAAGAAGATGGAAAAGCAGAGATACATAGCAAAAGAGTAAGTTCCTTTGTTTATTGCACCTATTCGAGAAGCATTACATGTCAGCTTAGTTTTTTAGTTTGGTGTCTTGTATAACTTGGTGTCTTGTAACTTACCATGCAGATGGAATTTATGCTCGACACAATATGTGACATTAAGAACAACAAAAAAAGGCCCAAAGAGGATCCTTCACACCACACTCGTATAAAAAAGTGGCTTCAAAAGGTTTTTACCTGAACTTATTGCCCGGCATCTGGAAGTATAAATTGTGACATCAGAAATGCAGACTTTTCTGTCCATTTAACACTTAGTTCTGTTTTTACATGCCTGCAGCTGAAGGCAGAAGATGTCCTCTTGCGCGGGATAAAGTGGAGTAAGCTTTTGGACCCTGAAAAGAAAGGGCAGTGGTGGTTGTCCGGGGATGTTTCATGCACAGTAGGCAATATTGAAGATGTTGCAGCAGTTATCAGCAAGGATGTTGTAGAGGCACAAAAACTGGTTCAGCTTTCAGCTGCTCAGCGGATGAACACTGACCTACGAAGAGCAATCTTTTGCATTATAATGAGTGCCGAAGACTATGTAGATGCTTTTGAGAAGCTCTTGAGGCTGGACCTTTCTGGGAAGCAGGCATGCATGTTCATGCGATGTCTTTGCTTTGTGTGTCTCTCTCAATATTACTAATGCCTTTTCCTCTATTGGTATGCAGGATCGGGAAATTATAAGGGTCATTGTTGATTGTTGTCTGCAAGAAAAGGTGTTCAATAAGTATTACACAGTCCTTGCTTCCAAGCTATGCAGCCATGATAAAAATCACAAGTTCAGCTTGCAGGTATAATAGTGTATTATTTGTCATTTTTGTTATCTACTCTAAACCTGTTCTGCCTCACAAATTAGTGAATTACTGTTTTGCTGATAGTGCAAGTGGATTTCTTTTTCCTAATATAGTAACTTAAATTATTAAACGTGCAGTAAGATGATTGATATCCTGTTATGACGTGTGCCAGATTTCGATTAATGTTAGTTGACTTGTGTTCTCCAATGCTTCCATTCTGTTCGTGACACCAATCTTTTTCATAGTGGTACTAATGCTAACACGGCTGCCTTTCTGATAGACAACATGGGCTAACGTTATAAAGAACCTTGCCTGGCCTTATATGTACGGCTTGTTCATTGCTTTGTGCAGTAGGTGATGAGAGAAGTTTCCTTCATAGTTTTTTTTAACTATGTTTTCCCTGGTTTTTTCTGGTGCCATTGCGATCGCCTCGGGATCATTTTAAGGAGCTAGATACAATGGATTTGAATCGATCCATGAACCTTGCAAATCTAGTTGCGAGATGCTAGCAAATTTCACGCTCTCCTTGCAACATCAAGGTTGTCAACTGCAAACCCAATGGAGACGACTCCAAAAGGATCATGCATTTCGAATCTTTGTTTGAGACCTTACTAAAGAAAGATGATGCACTTGTGTGGAACGTCTTTACCCGTATTCTTTGGGCTTCCAGAGCTTGAAATCTTGAGAGATGGCATTGTCTTGTTCATCAAACAAAGATGTGGTTGCTAAGGACACTGGAAGGACTTGGTGGCAAATTCAAGATTGCTAAGAAGGCGCTTGCTAATCTTTGCCGGGTTTCGATGTAATTTGTCCGACCTCCTTTTGTCCCCTCGGTTTAGATCCATCCGGTTATGTGACACACTCTAGATTTTGTTCCTTACTTAAAGAAAATGAAAGATAAATCCTTTTGGGGTTTGTGTCCCACTAGAAATTGAAGATTGATGCTTTTGCAATTAGAAAGCTCGTCTGAGAGACCTTCATGGGTTTGGAATGTTTAATCAAAATTTTGGTGATCAATGAGCACACATACATATTTGAAATTTAATTTCGGGGACAATACTTTCTATACCTTGTATACATGAAGTTCCATCCTATCGAACATTGAGCTTAGTTACAAGAAACCTAGTTAATGAAAGTTCAAACCATGCGAACTTGCATTCAAGTAAACCGGTATTGACTCGGTTGATTTGTGTTGGTATTGACTCTGCAGTGCCTTCGGTATCTCCACCGCGCAGAGAACTGTGTTGATTTGTTTGCAGAAATACTTGTGATGTGTGATTTAACATGTATTGATATATTGTGATGTGTTGATATATTGTTGATCTGTAGATGGAAAAGAGTCTCATTGTATGTACTAGACAATGAATTGTGGTTTAGCCATATGTAAGGTTTAATATTGCAATTACTACTGAAAATTGCAAATGAATTGTGCGTATGAAAATTAAGTTGGTAAGGAGGTAATCCTACCAAATTCATGGGAAGGTGAGTATATGCACTATCCCACTCTATCCCTCCATCCAAACAAGAGGTGGGATCACTAGATTCCATTCTATCCTCCATCCAAACAAAAACAGGACTAACCCATCCTCGCAACCAAACAAAAGTGGGATTATCCCATCCCACATATCGGGATGGAGCTATCCCATCCCACCAAGTCCCCAATCCAAACACCACAACTCTTCTATAAAACTCGTGCAAATGTTCATTGGATATATCGTAATAAAATGGAGGAAACACTAGGAGAAGTCTCATTGCTAGCATCATCATCATCGGTTTGAGTCCCGCCCATCCGATCATGGAGAAGAGGAACCCTTTCAGTTCACCTTGCCACTCCTGCTCAGTCCATCTCTTCTGCAACAACATAAGACAATGGCATGTTCACTAAACAACTAATCTACCGCCATGACAAGAAGAGGAGAGGCAAGGAAGAGTACCAATAGTTGGGTTGTTATGTGATTGGTGTAATACTACTTGGAGCAAAAAAAAAAGCAAGAAATGAAACTATCCAAAGAAGAATAAAAGAAATAAATAAGAGTTTTGCCGACAGAGCCATTGGCTTTAGAAATTCCAAAGCAATAGCGCTCAGAGGTTCCTAGACTGCCCGAGGTGATTGGCGCCTCTCCCTTATATGGGCGTCGTCATACAGCAGAGAGAAATCCAACGTCCATATTTTTCTAACTTACCTCCGTAGTAGAAAAGCCATCAAAGATAGCAGAGCCCATCTATTGGACCAAAAGTCCATAAAGCCCACAGAGACTGAATAGGAGTTAGGGATAAGAGAGGGTAGCCTAGTCATTGCATAAAGCCAAGAGAGAGTCTCACAACCATGTCCTTATAAGCAAGCCAAGAGAGAGTCTCACAACCATGCCTTATAAGCAAGCACAGTACAAGCGGGGCCTACACAAAGCTCCTCGCCTCATACTCGTTTCTTTCCCAACGGAAAGCCAAGCTAGAGAAGGCAAAGCAAGCCACACACAATCAAAACACCCATTTTCTCTCAACCCAAAATCGAGAGCATCCTAAAAGAAAAATCGAGCCTTGCTAGGCCACCAATGAGAACCAAGCCAAGCACCATTTCACTTTTCCTCCCCAAACCGAGAGCAAGCCAGTGAGAGGAAGAGAAGAGGAAGAGGAGTAAGGGAAGAGGAGGCCCCAAGGAGCTTGAAAGGCCGGGGCGTGAGGATGGTGCCGACGACAACAGGGGATGTCGACGGCCACCGAATCCACGCCAAGCCGACCACGACGGCAAGAGAGGAGGCCCAACCGAACTGCAACGCGGCCATCCTCGTTATCATCCACGTACCTTGCCTTCCTCAACGTGACAGCAAGCCGACGATAGCCACCAAGTGAGCAGGTCTTTCCCCTACCTCCCTTTCAAGCTCACCCATGTCACAGCTTAGCACAACCCCCACAAAGCACCACCGTAGTGCACTAGCGGCGACGAGCTTGTAGGAGTCGTCGTGCGCCCTTGGGAGGGAGAGCATGCTTCCCGGCGCATGTCTCCCCACCCAATCCCATCATGGCTACCCCCGTAGGCGTTCCCAGGACCAAGTGCATACAAAGAGAGCAAGGTAAAAGTAGAGGCTAAAACAAATAGGAATGCAAGTAGTAAACAGGGAAGAAGAGAGGACCGCAAAGAGATGCTCCACAAAAATTGCACCTGGTGAAAATAAAATAGGGGAATGTAAAAACAGAATAAATTCCAAACTATGTGGGGGGTTTGAAACTTTGTCAGATTCAAGACTACTCAAAAGTGATGTGAAGAGTAAGCGGGCTTCTGGAAAGAGGACTAAGAAAAACCTTTTGAAGGACTTAGATGATGTATCAAATGCCAGATCTTCGGAAGAACAGCAGGAAAAGGTGAGTTGCCACATGTTCTTGCAAAATTTGATAACCAGAATATTTAAATTTGTTTGTTTTGTTTCAGGTAATGGATTTGGATAGAAAAATAAGGCGTGGCCGAGAAAGGTTGGCTCATGATATTGCTGTGCCACCTCCCATCCCTGGGAAAAAATCTGAGCAGCTGTCAATGCTAGAAGAAAAGATCAAGAAGCTGTTGGAGCAAGTTGAGGAGCTTGGTGAGGCCTGTAAAGTGGCTGAAGCTGAGGCACTTATGAGGAAGGTACTGATGCACAGGATCCATCTTTTTTTACTTTGATGTTTGATTGAAATGGAATGATACTTTACTAATTGGTAGGGTTGTCTCGTTATTTCTGGGTTGCAGGTTGACCTTCTAAATGCTGAGAAGACGGCTTTAACTAACCAAGCAGATAACAAAGTGGCCATGCTTGCACAAGAGAAGAAGATGGAACTATGTGACATATGTGGCTCATTCTTAGTAGCTGATGATGTTATTGAGAGAACACAATCCCATGTGACTGGGAAACAGCACATTGGTTATGGTATGGTGAGAGATTTTCTGGCTGAATACAAGGTGAAGTATCATTGCAATGGTAGTAATATTGCTTTAATTGATTAAGTACTTATGGTTGCCTCCTGCTCTCCAGGCCGCAAAAGAAAAGGCAAGAGAAGAAGAGAGGCTTGCAAGGGAGAAGAAAGCAGAGGAGCGTAGGAAACAGAAGGAAAAAGAGTACGATAATGGGGGCAGGGAGAGTGGTACGAAAAGAGAGAAGTCTGGGGAGCGTGACTATGACCGCGATCGTTACTACGAGCGGAGCCGTGAAAGAGAAAGGTCCCATGATCACAGAGATAGAGGATCAGAGTATAGAAGCAGTTCCTACAGAAATGGGAGGGATTCTGAAAGAGACAGACACAGATATAGGAGTGGCGATATGGCAAATGACAGAGGGAGAATGAGGAGCAGGTCACGTTCTCCAAGCAGGCATGGTTATGGAAGGTCAACAAGTCCAGATCATTAGTTGAACATATATATAGTTTTTGCCCAGTTGAGACTCATGAGGTAGAACATTATGCCCCTTTCGCTATTTATTATGGTACAAACGGTTCTATTGAAGTGTTTATATCTGCTCTGATGTAGCACCTCTGTTGGAATCCTAAAGTCTTCTTTTAAAGGAGAAAAAAAAATCTCAGGTAGGTATTGTCTGCCCTTCCTATAATGTTTGAGTTGTCTATATTCTATATGTATGCTAAAGTTTTGTTTCAACATTCGGTACTAAAATCTAATAATGCTGAAGTTAGCACAATAACACTAGTATTGGACTGCCAATCTGGATGCAGTTCTTTCCAGCCTATAACAGGTAACCTGTGATCATCAGTGTTTCATGTTATACACTTATTCTAGTTGCATGTTTTTATTTTTCGTACTAACCTCGATAAAAACTTTGCAAGAAATCATTTGTGATCTGGTTCATTGTGGTTGGATTTTTGGCTGGGTTAGAATTTTACCCAAACAGCCTAATTCAACTTAGCCAGGGATCAGTCAATTTCTGGCAAAATTTATGCAAACGGTTGAGTATTTAAACAGTAAATATCATGAATCGATGCCATTTTCTGAAAGAACAATCAGAAAAAACCCAGGTTCAAAGCCAATCATCCGTAGTTTTTTTTTGGGAACCACCAAAAGTTATAACTGTTTGGCTTTAGTCGTCCATAATCCAATCCCTGCTAGGTACCACCAGGACTAGCCCAGGTTCTTGACGGTTGTCTGTAACCTTATTTCTGGACGCTGTTCTTTGTGATTGAATCTGGCGTGGCATCTTATTTACAAATTGAGCAGATTGTTTTGCTGTAAAATATTAGCCAACCTGGAGATGAATTATTAGCTTACATGATCTCCAAATTAGATGATCTGTTCGTAGTATGTTTTGCTCTCAATTTGTAGGTGGTATCACAGGAGTACATTGGGGCTTCCGGCAACTTATGTCTGCTGATGTTACGATGTCTGTTGCACATGCAAACACATGGATGGATGTCATTTGCCAACTCATACGTCAGGTTGAAATCTTTGCTCGCAGCCCTCTTTAGGATAATGGTGATGATTTGTATCATGTACAAATCATGCTTACCATGTACACATGCTTTTGGAATATACCTCCCTCTGAAGAACAATTGTATGTGAAGTGAGAACAAGGCCATATCTTGGTGACATTTGAAATTAAGTGCAATTCGCTATACATATTTAGTAGTATGAACTCCCAAGTGCCATTTCCATAAAAGTGAGTGCTATATATGCCTACTTCAGTCATGCTTTTGCCGGGTACAAATTACCATTTCATTTGAAGGGAAGTGTTGGACGTGTTTGCTGGTGCTGGAATGAGGGGTTTTTGAGCAGTTTTTGGTTTTGGCTTGTATGAGTTGGTACTATTCATTAGACTTACTAGCCAAAGCCAAAAGCTATCGGCTGCAGCTCAAAAGAACCGTACTATGGTTGTATTGCTCATTTTGGGGTCTAATTCAGGCACTGCCCGCTGGCTGTCGGCGACGTCCCAGGTTCACAGCCCGAACTGAAGCATGCGAACGCTGAATGGTGTTCACATCATGTTGTATCGTACGGCGATGCAATAGAAACAGGCTATTGCACTCGTCTTAAGGAACAGGATATTGTATTGTACGGCGCCTCCGTTTATGATGCAGCAACGGTTTTGCCATCACAAACTAATGGCTTGCACCTTGTGTACCAAGTGGTGGAATAATGCTCATTGGTGAAATACGTGTGATTTAGTTATCGAGATTTATTATTAGACCGCGTCGTCCGTGCATCCATTTGCAGGGAGTTAGAACTGATTTATTAGTCCCATCGGCCGGCGGCGCTGCAAGGAGGCTGGCTGTTTCTTCTTCGCACCAGCAACATCTGCACCTGGATCGAATTCGGAACAGAAATGGGAGGAAAAAACCAAGCCAATCCAAAGGGAGGATTGGAAATTGACTATTGAGCTGAGCTGAGCTGAGCGAGCGGATGGTAGAATAAGCCGATCGATCGATCGAGTGAAACGTGGTCGCTTGCATGGGTGCGGGCTGCGGAGAGAGCTGCCTAATACTTCCGGCTCGATTCTGTTGTCAAGAAGCGGGTGTTTGGTCTAGTGGTATGATTCTCGCTTCGGGTGCGAGAGGTCGCGAGAATTTGTTTTGCCGTTTTCGAGTTTAATTTTTTTAAAAATTCTTTTCCCCATTTTCCCCCCTCTTTGAAATGCAGTGCGTTGCTTCAGAATTTGCATTGAATGCATTCTCATATTCTAATGTTGGTTCTGATTTCATGATTTAGAACTCAATTACTTGGGGCAATCCAATCTCTGGCTACTATTGAAACTCACTCATATGCGAAGGTTGAACTCACTCAGCTCTTCAAGATAGCTTACCAGGAAGGGAAAATAGCAGAATTGCAAGACCGGCTACTCATTGGTAAGCTTGTATCATCACCTAGATCTTGACTAATGGTGTCAACATTTTCCGCTATGTTAGTAGTGGTAACTAGTCCACCGCTAAGCGAAGTCATCCACAACAAATTTGTCATCTAATTTCTCAGATAGCATAAAACTTAACCATAAACCACCTAATAAGAACTAGTTCTGGCCGAGAACTTGTTCGATGTCCCAAGGACCCTTCCTCACCCAAAATAGTTAGCTAGGTTGGTGTGAAACCAATATGAGATCTGATAGGTATGTTGTATCGATACTATTGTACATCTACTAGATAGGTATCGGATACAACATACCTATCGATCTCATATCCCCGCCCCTTCCCCATCTCCCCGCGCGCGCCGCCGCGCGCTCTTCCCCATCGCCCCGCCGCCCGCCCTTCCCCATCTCCCCGCCGCCCGCCTCCTTCCCCATCTCCCCCCGCGGCGCGCGCCCGCCCTTCCCCATCTCCCCGCCGCCGCCTGCCCTTCCCCGCATCTCCCGTGCAGCTCGCCTTTCCCCATCTCCCCGCGCCGCGCTGCCGCTTCGCTTCAGCGCGTCCTCCCCCGCTCGGCCTCCTCCAGCGCGTCCTCCCGCCGTCGGCCTCCTCTCCACTGCCGCGCGCGTCCTCCCGCCATCCTCCAGCTCGTCCTCCTCTCCGCTGCCGTCGGCCTCCTCTCCATCGCCGGCCGGATCCCCGCCGCCTCCTCAGCGCGTCCTCCCCGCTGCCGGCCTCCTCGCTGCACCGGTATTGACTCGGTTGATTTGTGTTGGTATTGACTCTGCTGCACCTGGTATCTCCACCGCCGCCAGAGAACTGTGTTGATTTGTTTGCATAAATACTTGTGATGTGTGATTTAGCATGTATTGATATATTGTGATGTGTTGATATATTGTTGATCTGTAGATGGAAAAGAGTATCATTGTATGTACTAGACAATGAATTGTGGTTTAGCCATATGTAAGGTTTAATATTGCAATTACTACTGAAAATTGCAAATGAATTGTGCGTATGAAAATTAAGTTGGTAAGGAGGTAATCCTACCAAATTCATGGGAAGGTGAGTATATGCAGCTATCCCACTCTATCCCTCCATCCAAACAAGAGGTGGGATCACTAGATTCCATTCTATCCCTCCATCCAAACAAAAAACAGGGACTAACCCATCCCTGCAACCAAACAAAAAGTGGGATTATCCCATCCCACATATCTGGGATGGAGCTATCCCATCCCACCAAGTCCCCAATCCAAACACCACAACTCTTCTATAAAACTCTGGTGCAAATGTTCATTGGATATATCGTAATAAAATGGAGGGGGGAAACACTAGGGAGAAGTCTCATTGCTAGCATCATCATCATCGGTTTCGAGTCCTGCCCATCTGATCATGGAGAAGAGGAACCCTTTCAGGTTCACCTTGCCACTCCTGTTCAGGTCCATCTCTTCTGCAACAACATAAGACAATGGCATGTTCACTAAACAACTAATCTACTGCCATGACAAGAAGAGGAGAGGCAAGGAAGAGTACCGAATAGTTGGGTTGTTATGTGACTGGGTGTAATACCACTGGAACGCAAAAAAAAAGCAAGAAATAAAACTATCCAAAGGAGAATAAAAGAAATAAATAAGAGTTTTGCCGACAGAGCCATTGGCTTTAGAAATTCCAAAGCAATAGCGCTCAGAGGTTCCTAGACTGTCTGAGGCTGATTGGCGCCTCTCCCTTATATGGGCGTCGTCATACAGCAGTAGAGAAATCCAACGTCCATATTTTTCTAACTTACCTCCCGTAGTAGAAAAGCCATCAAAGATAGCAGAGCCCATCTATTAGACCAAAAGTCCATAAAGCCCACAGAGACCTGAATAGGAGTTAGGGATAAGAGAGGGGTAGCCTAGTCATTGCATAAAGCCAAGAGAGAGTCTCACAACCATGTCCTTATAAGCAAGCCAAGAGAGAGTCTCACAACCATGCCTTATAAGCAAGCACAGACAAGCGGGGCCTACACAAAGCTCCTCGCCTCATACTCGTTTCTTTCCCAACGGAAAGCCAAGCTAGAGAAGGCAAAGCAAGCCACACACAATCAAAACACCCATTTTCTCTCAACCCAAAATCGAGCATCCTAAAAGAAAAATCGAGCCTTGCTAGGCCACCAACAGAACCAAGCCAAGCACCATTTCACTTTTCCTCCCCAAACCGAGAGCAAGCCAGTAGAGAGGAAGAGAAGAGGAAGAGGGAATTCGATGGAATCGATGCTTTGTGTCTCTGATCGCTGTGTGCTATGCTCTTTCTTTTTGTGTGTTATTGTAGATAGATTGGTGGCGCTGACCGAATAGCCTCTGAATAATCAAGGATAGGTCGTCGGTTACTCGTTTCCTTTTTGCTCTCTTCATGAGGCATCATACAAACGGAAAAGGGTAGCACAGCAACATTCCTTTTCGATATCTTGTGCTTTGATTCAGTTGTATTTGCTGATGATGTCATTGAATGGCGGTTAGGTCTTGTGATGGAATGTGTACATATTATATATTGAGCATTGCTCCATTTATGGGGAATTGTAGAGGTGATATTTGTTTAGTTGTTTTGGTATGTTTAAAATGTTTAAAGTGAGAATGCTAAAGGATTAACGTTATTTATTACCCCCTTTGTTCCTAAAATAGGGTCTTGATTCTTTGTTATCTTTTCATGCTCTGCAAGAGACAATAACCATTGATTGTTACCATAATATTTTAGTAAAAGCTACACAAATATCATATTATGAATGCTTTTTTGTCAAGATCCAGTATTCTCCTTTTCAAAAGGCCAATCTTATTATTTTTCTATTTTCTATATGCTAGTGTTCAAAGTTGAATGAACAACAAAAGGATTTATATTTAAGAACCGAGGAGCATTGGTCTTTTCTCGACGGCAAATGAGGAAATAAATGCAATTTTAGCAGGCTTTTTCGCATTAAACTGTGCATTTGTGGCTACTCTCTTAGATATCCAAACACCGATAATTGGTAGTCATGACCAGCTCACAATATTCACTTCCTCCCTTTGTTTAGTTCAGTTTGTTGCTCTGTCGCATTTGTTTAGTTCAGTTGTTGCAGTAGCAGAGCGTTTCTCTTTCCTCTGCTGTGTTTACTTTTTCATTTTTAATTGTTTCACCTGGGAGTTCCTTAGCAAAGGTTCTATGGATATTTTATCGGGAGTTCCTTAACAGAGGTTCTATGAATATTTTAGTCCTATATAGATTAATGAGATACTTTCATGAACAAAAGAAAAGGAAAGCCCACTAGTACTATTCATTCTAAAGGTTGTCTCAGTATTCGACTAAATTGTTTATGATATGGACATTATATTTATTGGTTGCCTTTTTTTAAATTCGGTTGCCTTGTATGTTCATATTTCATAGTTGTGTATTAAGGATTCCTCCCGAGTTAATGTTTTTGTTCAGATTTCTTTTTTTGGATTGCTTGTGGACCCCTCCTTCATTGATATGTACCATTTATTGTTGAGTGTTTAATTTATAATTCCGAGTAGCGCTCTTGCTGATAACAAAAATGATATTGCATTTCAGTTATTGGACATTAATTATCTTTGGTGGATGAGAACCCGCAATAAAGAGTGCAAGTGTTTGATAAGGTTTCACAAGCTGTCCCGAGAGGTTCGAAGTTGCTACCCTAGAAGATTATTTCCCATGCTGGTGGGTAAAGGAAAAAGGAAAGGTGGCTTGCTTAATCGAATCAAGACATGTCCAAATCTACTCTGTTAAACCAAGCATGGGACGAGGTATGGATGGAAATTGAGGGATTGTCGGGGCTTGTTTGTAAAAGTGGGCCTTCCTTGCAAGCGAGAAAAAACCCTTGCGCTCGGTGCCCTCTCCCTCCCGCCGCCGCCGCCGAGCACGACCACTGCGGTACTCGATTTCGGCGTCGTAGCCTCCGTGAATCGGACGTTGGCGAGGTAAGACCTCTCTCTCTCTGCGCGCGCGTGTGAATGATGCCTTCTTCTTAGTTCTGGATTTCTTGCTCCAATTGATGAGTAATCCGACGGTTCTTTGCCAACTCGATTGAATAACGATCCGAGTAAGGGAGCGTAGCATCGATTGGAGGAGTCATGACGGGTAAAGTTCTTCTCGATCTCGAGAGATCTAATATGTGAAGTAGAGTGTGTTCTGTGGTGAATTTACAATGTCGTTCTTTGATTCTTTTCCTCTTGTTGCTTGCTCCAGGAAAGCAGAGCGTAAGTCACGCAAGGAGAAGCGAAAAGAAGCGAGATCGAGAAGCAAAAGCTGCGGTTTCTCTCTTGGGTTCAGCACCGTGAGCTGACCGAATCATCAAAAGAAAAAGAAAAAGATAACATCTTTAGTTAATTCCTCCCTTTCTGTAATTAGGGTGGCAAAAATAAGAAGCCGGCAATGCCATCCGTAGAATCAAGTCCAGTAGAGGAGAAGAAACCAAAGAAAGAACCCACTACCGTGACGAAGTGAAAGAGGGAACGAGAGGAGAGGCGCAAACCCAAGTCCAAATTCCAGGAATATCTTGAAATGGAGATGGGTGGAGCTGTGAGCAGAGAGGAGGATCTGGAGGCAGAGAAGAGGCTTGCAAAAATGCTCAAGGTGAAGAAGGGAAAGCTGGGAGGTCCAGATGATGGTATGGATGCAGTCTTTTTGCGGACCTCGGATTTGGTGGTGACTTGGTTCAGATGATGAAACAAAAGAGTATGATTGGAAGGTGGCGATGACACTAAACTAGACAAGAAGAAACGGAAAAGGAAAAATAAGAAAGTGAAGAATGATGCCATGGAGGAACCGGATGATGGAGGCATGGAAATGGCTGAAGAAAATGACGGAGAACTTCATGAATCTGAGGATAGAGAGCCTAATGTAATTGAACTACCCACAGAATCAAAAGCGAGGTATGTACCTCCTAGTCTGCGCACTACATCCAAATCAGAATCGAAGAGATCTCTCGATGCGCTGAGAGTGAGAGGTGTGACTTTTGAGTTCCATCTTTTATTTGCTTCTATGTAACATGTTTCAGTATCCATTTTGTTTGGGAGTGTGTTATCATATATGACCTAATGTTTGGATTGCATCAGACTTACGAGCAGGCTCTCGAGTCAAACGTGGAGTCTATTACTCAGAAATTGCTGCACTTTTCCGCGTATAGTCCTATATCACTCTTTTTCATTCTTCTAATATTTTCTTGCAGATGTTTTGTTGTAGCTTGATTAATCACAAGGTATCGCTTTCTCGTTTTTTTGCTATTTATCTATTCACGATCGCCCCATGAAGTCTTGGTGTCGATAATTGGTGATGAAGTTTTTGGCAAGTTGTTCCCGAGGACCTCGTGGCAACGAATGCTTAAGGATCTTCCCATTAATCATATATATCCCATGTGTCTATAGACCTTTTTCTGCTTCTCTAATTTAAAGTAGGAAGTGATGGATGTTTGTTACTACCAAACTAATGAAATTCCTTCATTTGTTCAGTATGTTCTTTGTATTTGCACCTTTGTTGCAGTATGGCATGCTTGGTTGGTATGGACTTCATGCTAAGATCCTTGCTTCTCTTGCAAAGTCATTTGAGGTATGTCTGTTCGATTAAGATAAAGATGAATTGTTACTGTCTCTGTCTAAAGTATTTTTTTGTGTGCTCTGAGTGATGATTCCAGTTCATTTCTATTTTTAGATAAGTTGATATGTTTTCTTATTTTTACCATGTGGCGGGATGAGTACTCAAAAGAAGATGGTCCATCTCTGAGAAATCTTACCTTAATGTTCTGTTATTTGTGCTTATTTGATGTCGTTTCAAGGTCGCATTTGAATACAACAATATAACATGCTTCTTTACTACCACTTCAAGATAAATTTTGATAATCTTGTCTAATATTGCAGTGATCTTGTATATGATCTTCTCTCGAGTCTTGAGCAAGCGATTGACAGAGCTGGATGTCTCTACAAGATTGACCATCTTGCGTTGTATAACATTAATAATGTCTTACTCCGTAGTCCATAATAATACACAACTTACTTATTGAACTGCACAATTGTTCCTCTATTTGAGTACCATACCATGTTCTCTTTCGAGTGAAGCGAGGATATGTTTTCATCCGGATCAACAGTGTGGAATGAAGCTACGGGAGATGACCTGTGCAATGAAAGATTTTATCCTTGGTATTCAGAACTCAGAATCGCTTGAAATCACACTCACTGGTCAAGAAGATGGAAAAGCAGAGATACATAGCAAAAGAGTAAGTTCCTTTGTTTATTGCACCTATTCGAGAAGCATTACATGTCGACTTAGTTTTTAGTTTGGTGTCTTGTATAACTTGGTGTCTTGTAACTTACCATGCAGATGGAATTTATGCTCGACACAATATGTGACATTAAGAACAACAAAAAAAGGCCCAAAGAGGATCCTTCACACCACACTCGTATAAAAAAGTGGCTTCAAAAGGTTTTACCGAACTTATTGCCCAATCTGAAGTATAAATTGTGACATCGGAAATGCAGACTTTTCTGTCCATTTAACACTTAGTTCTGTTTTTACATGCCTGCAGCTGAAGGCAGAAGATGTCCTCTTGCGCGGGATAAAGTGGAGTAAGCTTTTGGACCCTGAAAAGAAAGGGCAGTGGTGGTTGTCCGGGATGTTTCATCCACGATGAGGCAATATTGAAGATGTTGCAGTGATTATCGCAAGGATGTTGTAGAGGCACAAAACTGGTTCAGCTTTCACTGCTCAATGGATGAACACCGACCTACGAAGAGCAATCTTTGCATTATAATGAGTGCCAAGACTATGTAGATGCTTTGAGAAGCTCTTGAGGTGGACCTTTCGGGAAGCGAGCATGCATGTTCATGCGATGTCTTTGCTTTGTGTGTGTCTCTCTCAATATTACTTATGCCTTTTCCTCTATTGGTATGCAGGATCGGAAATTATAAGGGTCATTGTTGATTGTTGTCTGCAAGAAAAGGTGTTCAATAAGTATTACAGTCCTTGCTTCCAAGCTATGCAGCCATGATAAAAATCACAAGTTCACTTGCGGTATAATAGTGTATTATTTGTCATTTTTGTTATCTACTCTAAACCTGTTACGCCTCACAAATTAGTGAATTACTGTTTTGCCGATAGTGCAAGTGGATTTCTTTTTCCTAATATAGGAACTTAAATTATTAAACGTGCAGATAAGATGATTGATATCTGTTATGATGTGTGCGATTTGATTAATGTTAGTTAACTTGTGTTCTCCAATGCTTCCATTCTGTTCGTGACACCAATCTTTTTCATAGTGGTACTAATGCTAACACGGCTGCCTTTCTGATAGACAACATGGGCTAACGTTATAAAGAACCTTGCCTGGCCTTATATGTACGGCTTGTTCATTGCTTTGTGCAGTAGGTGATGAGAGAAGTTTCCTTCGTAGTTTTTTTAACTATGTTTTCCCTGGTTTGTTCTGGTGCCATTGCAGTACTGCCTCTGGGAATATTTTAAGGAGGTAGATACAATGGATTTGAATCGATCCATGAACCTTGCAAATCTAGTTGCAGAGATGCTAGCAAATTTCATGCTCTCCCTTGCAACACTGAAGGTTGTCAACCTGGCAAACCCAATGGAGACGACTCCAAAAAGGATCATGCATTTCCGAATGCTGTTTGAGACCTTACTAAAGAAAGATGATGCACTTGTGTGGAACGTCTTTACCCGTATTGCTGGGCTTCCAGAGCTTGAAATCTTGAGAGATGGCGTTGTGCTGTTCATCAAACAGCATGTGGTTGCTAAGGACACTGGGAAGGACTTGGCTGGCAAATTCAAGATTGCTAAGAAGGCGCTTGCTAATGCTGCCGGGGTTCTGATGTAATTTGTTTGGACCTCCTTTTTGTCCCCTCAGTTTCTGTATCCAGTCCCGGTTATGTGACACATCTCTAGATTTTGTTCCTTACTTCAAGAAAATGAAAGATAAATCCTTTTGGGGTTTGTGTCCCACTAGAAATTGAAGATTGATGCTTTTGCAATTAGAAAGCTCGTCCTGAGAGACCCTCATGGGTTTGGAATGTTTAATCAAAATTTTGGTGATCAATGAGCACACATACATATTTGAAATTTAATTTCAGGGACAATACTTTCTATACCTTGTATACATGAAGTTCCATCCGGTCTGAACATTGAGCTTAGTTACAAGAAAACCTAGTTACTGAAAGTCTGAAACCATGCGAACTTGCATTCGAAGTAAACTGAAAATTCCACCACAAATGACTCTTCTATAAAACTCTGGTGGAAATGTTCATTGGATATATCGTAATAAAATGGAGGGGGGGGGAACACTAGGGAGAAGTCTCATTGCTAGCATCATCATCATCGGTTTCGAGTCCTGCCCATCTGATCATGGAGAAGAGGAACCCTTTCAGGTTCACCTTGCCACTCCTGTTCAGGTCCATCTCTTCTGCAACAACATAAGACAATGGCATGTTCACTAAACAACTAATCTACTGCTATGACAAGAAGAGGAGAGGCAAGGAAGAGTACCGAATAGTTGGGTTGTTATGTGACTGGGTGTAATACCACTGGAACGCAAAAAAAGCAAGAAATGAAACTATCCAAAGGAGAATAAAAGAAATAAATAAGAGTTTTGCCGACAGAGCCATTGGCTTTAGAAATTCCAAAGCAATAGCGCTCAAAGGTTCCTAGACTGTCTGAGGCTGATTGGCGCCTCTCCCTTATATGGGCGTCGTCATACAGCAGTAGAGAAATCCAACGTCCATATTTTTCTAACTTACCTCCCGTAGTAGAAAAGCCATCAAAGATAGCAGAGCCCATCTATTGGACCAAAAGTCCATAAAGCCCACAGAGACCTGAATAGGAGTTAGGGATAAGAGAGGGGTAGCCTAGTCATTGCATAAAGCCAAGAGAGAGTCTCACAACCATGTCCTTATAAGCAAGCCAAGAGAGAGTCTCACAACCATGCCTTATAAGCAAGCACAGTACAAGCAGGGCCTACACAAAGCTCCTCGCCTCATACTCGTTTCTTTCCCCAACGGAAAGCCAAGCTAGAGAAGGCAAAGCAAGCCACACACAATCAAAACACCCATTTTCTCTCAACCCAAAATCGAGAGCATCCTAAAAGAAAAATCAGAGCCTTGCTAGGCCACCAATGAGAACCAAGCCAAGCACCATTTCACTTTTCCTCCCCAAACCGAGAGCAAGCCAGCCGAGAGGAAGAGAAGAGGAAGAGGGAATTGATGGAATTCGATGCTTTGTGCCTCAGACATTGTGTGCTACGCTCTTTCTTTTTGTGTGTTATTGTATATAGATTGGTGGCGCTGACCGAATAGCCTCTGAATAATCAAGGATAGGTCGTCGGTTACTCGTTTCCTTTTTGCTCTCTTCATGAGGCATCATACAAACGGAAAAAGGGTAGCACAACAACATTCCTTTTCGATATCTTGTGCTTTGATTCAGTTGTATTTGCTTGATGATGTCATTGGTCAGCGGTTAGGTCTTGTGATGGAATGTGTACATATTATATATTGAGGATTGCTCCATTTATGGGGAATTGTAGAGGTGATATTTGTTTAGTTGTTTTGGTATGTTTAAAATGTTTAAAGTGAGAATGCTAAAGGATTAACGTTATTTATTACCCCCTTTGTTCCTAAAATAGGGTCTTGATTCTTTGTTATCTTTTCATGCTCTGCAAGAGACAATAACCATTGATTGTTACCATAATATTTTAGTAAAAGCTACACAAATATAATATTATGAATGTTTTTTTGTCAAGATCCAGTATTCTCCTTTTCAAAAGGCCAATCTTATTATTTTTCTATTTTCTATATCTGGTGTTCAAAGTTGAATGCACAAAGAAAAGGATTTATATTTAAGAACCGAGGAGCATTGGTCTTTTCGATGGCAAATGAGGAAATAAATGCAATTTTAGCAGCTTTTTCGCATTAAACTGTGTATTTGTGGCTACTCTCTTAGATATCCAAACACCGATAATTGGTAGTCATGACCAGCTCACAATATTCACTTCCTCCCTTTGTTTAGTTCATTTGTTGCTCTGTGGCATTTGTTTAGTTCATTTGTTGCTCAGAGTGCATCGTTTCTCTTTCCTCTGACCGTGTTTACTTTTTCATTTTTAATTGTTTCACCTGGGAGTTCCTTAGCAAAGGTTCTATGGATATTTTATCGGGAGTTCCTTAACAGAGGTTCTATGAATATTTTAGTCCTATATAGATTAATGAGATACTTTCATGAACAAAAGAAAAGGAAAGCCCACTAGTACTATTCATTCTAAAGGTTGTCTCAGTATTCTTACTAAATTGTTTATGATATGGACATTATATTTATTGGTTGCCTTTTTTTAAATTCGGTTGCCTTGTATGTTCATATTTCATAGTTGTGTATTAAGGATTCCTCCTGAGTTAATGTTTTTGTTCAGATTTCTTTTTTTTTGGATTGCTTGTGGACCCCTCCTTCATTGATATGTACCATTTATTGTTGAGTGTTTAATTTATAATTCCGAGTAGCCGCTCTTGCTGATAACAAAAATGATATTGCATTTCAGTTATTGGACATTAATTATCTTTGGTGGATGAGAACCCCGCAATAAAGAGTGCAAGTGTTTGATAAGGTTTCACAAGCTGTCCGAGAGGTTCGAAGTTGCTACCCTAGAAGATTATTTCCCATGCTGGTGGGTAAAGGAAAAAAGGAAAGGTGGCTTGCTTAACTGAATCAAGACATGTCCAAATCTACTCTGTTAAACCAAGGAAGAACTTTGAATTGCGAAACAATCTGCAACCAACTTAACAATAACAAATGCATTGGAAGTTGTGGACAGGTTAATCTCAATCAATGGCGGGGTATCATCTCAAGAACCAACCCCAAATAAATTAGAAACAGCAAAACCACCTATTTCAAGTAAGAGAGGAACTCTAATATTGGCTGAGAAGGTTGACCGTAGTAGAAGTTCCAATGGAAGGGCAGAAATCTTTGCATGGGTGGATAGCCGCGAGGATGATGGGGGAGGTGATTTTTTCAGTAAAAACAAGGATATCTTGTTGCGCAAATCAGCCAGTAGAGGGAAATCAAAGTCTCATTTTCCCAGGGCAAAGAGATGCTCCACAAAAATTGCACTGGTGAAAATAAAATAGGGAATGTAAAACAGAATAAATTCCAAACTATGTGGGGTTTGAAACTTTGTCGATTCAAGACTACTCAAAAGTGATGTGAAGAGTAAGCGGGCTTCGGAAAGAGGACTAAGAAAAACCTTTTGAAGGACTTAGATGATGTATCAAATGCCGATCTTCGGAAGAACAGCAGAAAAGGTCGGTGTAGCTTTGCATGATGTTGGTCCGATACTCAAATGGCTCTTGAAGCTATAGAGGCACTGCACAATGTTCACTGCTAAAATTTTGTCACTAAAGGTGAACCTCCATTGGATAGAGAGATGAGAGATGAGAAGTCTAAAATAGCCCTCCTCAAAATAGAATTAGCGGCATCCGGGAAGGTGTCACGACACGTTCTAAAAGAAGAAAAGTAATGAGCTGAACCCCAAGCCTCGTAAAGAAAGAAATAGAGGATCAAAAATGCAAGAAAATTCAAAAGATCTCAGAGCAAAGGCAAAAGATAAGGAGGCAAAATCAGTACCAGAGAAGGGTAAAGTTTCAAAAATATTTCTTGATGGAAATAAGTATCATGGTACACTGTTGCTCACCGTACAAGACACTGTGGTAAAAATAATGTGTATGAATATACTGAGTTATGTTCTGTTAAGCACTTAAAGAGAGGCATGAATTTGACAGTGACATTTCCACAATTGTAGAAGTACAAAATAATCATATTGCAAATGAACTCGCGAATCGATTGTTAGTGAGACCAAAGAATCTAGTTCAAATTATGTTGAAAAGAAAGCACTGAGCATACCTGTAGATAATGCTCGAATATTCAGCAATGTAGGGATGAAAGCACACATCGTATCAGTGCAAATATCGCTCGTAACCTTTATCCATGCATAGGTGAACTAACAACTGATGTCGCGGGCGAGAACCCCCAAACAGAGAAGAACACCTACAAGAATGGTACAGTCAAAGGCTCCTGCACTTACCCAAACCGCCACAGATCATGAAATAACACCGTAGTGGCAAGACCATCCAAGAAAAGGCGGGTTTTCATTAGGAGTGTTTCTGAACTACTAAAGTATGCAAAGAGGAAACTTCCAATGGCAGATCAACTTCTATGTTTGTCTAGTATTATCGCAAAATCATTGGTCGCTTCTCCTATACTTAATTCTTCTATAAGAGTTGACAAAAAACTTCGGTTTCAGTAGCTCGACAAATGGCATGAAGGAACCATCCAACGCCGACGATACAATCAAATCACCAAAAGCAATTCTCAAGTTCAGAATAGTGCCCCAAAACACCTTCTAAAGTGATACATGAATTGTCACCTACTTTCAGTCCTCGAAATCCATCAAAAGCTTCAAGTAGGAGCTTGTCAAAACCCTCTGTTGCCATAGAACTGCTGAAGTTAGATCATGAAAATGTACTATCAAATCGACAACTAAAAGATTCTCGTAGAAGGAAAGATATGACCAGTTCCAGATTTTATTCAGCCATCATTTGGATCGGGATGTGATCAAGCATCGAAGAAGGTAGCTATATTTCTTTGTTGGTACATTCTAGTCATTAATTATTTGAAATGAGGTATATTCGTAATGGTCTATGTTGTAGATCTTGGCACGCTTGGGAGTTCGTGAAGCATTTTCCATGTCGATGCAACACACTTTGTGGCGTATAGTTTTTCCGCACAAAGAATATGCTAGAAGCAATAGCTCTTGGCAAACCGGTAGTTACATCAATGTGGCTTGAACGTTACGGACAAGCGGTGTTTTATTGATGATAAGAAGTATATTCGAGGATGCCAAAAGGAAAGGAGATAGGTTTCAGCATGCCTATATCATCGGCCTCGACTTGCAAGCATCCTCTGCTGCTGGTAAAATGAATCAGATAGTTTTGTTTTGTCTCAATCTGCCTAGGTCAAAAATTAATTCATTATTATAAAAAAACACTTACAGGGAAAAGAGTGTTTGTAACACCGAATGTGAAGCCAAGTCGAGAGGTGGTGACTAGCTTGGTTTCAGCATCTTACAAGCAAGTTATTGCTATATGTTCTTTTCCAAATATACTTTCACTGTTGTTTGTGTTTAAATTACGTGTTAACAATCACTGGATGATATATAAGATCAGATATACAGATTTGTGCTGCGGCATCATTTCCTAGTGCCAATTTTGCAATTTGTATGGCAAGGTCATTTGAAGCAAATAAACTAGGGCAACTATATCATTGGTGGAAAAAGCCTCAAAGCCTATTAGCGAGTTATCGTGTTAAATGGTTGATGAATTATTTCATACAAGGAAACTATAAGTTTTTCACGTATGTAATAGCATAAGTTCGTTCTTACCACCCAAGGGTTCTGTAATCGTGGTTCCATAGCACTCTTTAGATTATTTTTATTTTAGGCATTCGATCTTATGAACTTGTTTTGCATTTTCAACGTGCTTCCATGTTTGCCTTATTTGTGCATAACCCAATGCAATGTGACACTTCACAATTTATTTATGAGTAGGCAATCATTATTACACTTCATCATTTGTACATTGCTAGAAGGTTGCGGCAACATCGTTGAACTTGGAAAACTCAGATCTCCATATTTAATATGAGCGCAATATAGAAGTCCCTATCCATTTCCATATGGATGTGAATTCTCCTCATGCAATAGCTGTTGGAATATTGTAACTGGATTGTTGGTTTTGTGACACATCATCAAACCGGTGACTCCAAAGCTCTTTAATTTTTCCTGCATATTTGTAGATGAGTGAAATGCCTAAATACACATTTTTGGGTTTCTTTTACAGTTAATGTTTCTAGGGTATTAGACACCACCACAACCTTTGTTCAGTTACTTTTTCTTTCCCTTTGTTCTACATTTTTTTCAGCGTTCTAGTGTTTAAATATCATTCTCCATGACACAGTAAATGCACTATATGGGAAGAGTTATCTCATCCAAGTAAATAGCTTAGTTCTCCTTCTAAGTACTTTGTATGGAAACAAATGCATGTAATCACCCATCCATGTGTTTGAACCTTTATCGGGATGTGTGTTTTGAGTTTGGTACTGTGTCCTTTGTTGACCTGTACATTTCATCTCAAGAATTACTGCCCCCGCAGCAAATTAGCAAGTCAATTTATATTCCCAAGCGTAATACTTTTAATGAATAACTAATAAATCTGCAAGCACTGGCCCCTTAATGCCATAATAAATTAATGAAAGTGGAACATTTTAATCGCTTTGTGCTATGTTAAATGTAACTAGAACAACATTTGTAGGGGATTAACACTTATGTTCACATATGCATTTTTTACACGGTATATATACTACAACATATTTTAATAAACGTGTGGTCTGACTAGCAAACCAGTGACCCAAGATCTTGGCCGAGTCGATGACCATGCTGGGCTTGATAACTATACCATTTTGAGCGGAATGTGAATTAATACTTGTTAGGTATGTTCGAAATATCACAATTTGAATATATTTGAAGAAACAACTAGCCAGGAAAAATCCAGAAATCTGCCAGAGATCGCTAACTGGGCTCGTTCTCGTTTTTTGCTAGCTAAATTGGTTTACTTAACATTTATGTAGGATCCGTTCATATTAACTTTTAGTTTTGATTTATGAATTGTAATAACTTGTAGAGAAACCTGTAGAAAGAGATATTCGCGTGCGATTTTGGTTGATATAAATGAAGTCACTACAGGTGTACTACAATCGACTAGTAAACCCGTCTTAAAAGACACTTCGTTTGAAAGCTAGATACTGTAGAAAAGCCATTTAATATATAAAAGTAGCTTTTAGAAGTCAATACTTACAGGACCGTAGACTCTTTTGATGTTGTCAGTGAAGTAAGCAACTCTCATGTTCATGTTATGAGTTTTTCCAGTACATAGCATGAGTTTTTATATAGTTAGATTTTGCAATATTGTCTAGATTACCCGGAAACTATTGCTTTACGACTTCAATACCAAAATTAAGAGGATTCACTAGAATTTTCAGAGAGGGCATGCTTATTGGACAGATCTTGACGCACTAGACTAGAGGGATGAGATTATGCAAGAAATTTGTAAATTGGTTCTTTTATGCGTGTTTCTGCTTCAAGTATATAATCATATGGATATTGAGTAATTTTTTGTTTAAAAAGATGCTTTTGTTATCTAGGCGCTTCGCATATCCATCCTACAGATGGTGCTTCTCATATCCCTCCTACAGACAGAATGTTGCATGAGGTGCCACTTGACTGGGCAGTTCCAGGTAAGTGTTCTTTGCTGCATTTGCATGAGTTGTGAAGTTAATTCTTATGTGTAATGGTTGATAGCTTACAAGTATCCTTTTTACATTTTGGTGCTTTGCATTATGATCACTATGTGAATATCCATCATATCATACCTATGGTTGTTAAGTCGAATTCCTATAATTTATGCGTGTCATTTGCAACGAATTCATAGATTTGATTGATGACGTTTGGAAGTCAATAATTTTCCTAGAGGGCAGAATTAGTAGTGGAGCTTTTAGGAAGTTTAGGGCTGGACGGCTGGTTAAACTTGATTTTGATGAATAACCTGTTTGTATCAGGTAAATTGGTGAGAACAAGAGCTTTGGACATTTTTTAATTGTAAAGCCTGAATTATGTTCTTGCCTGAACCAGTAGTTGCAGATCTTTTGGGGCCAGTGACCTGTTTTGATATTGGTGATGAGAGTTGTACCTTTGGATTTGGGAAGCTCACAGCGCTGTTTGAGTGGAAAATTTCTGGCCTGAAATTTTGAGCAAATTTTGGAGGTCTAAATAGGTGTGTTTACACTCTGTTGATGACTTCGGCAAAGTGGTCTTGTGTTCATGTTTTGAGTTTTTGGGAAAAGGAGCATGGCATTTTTAGGAGTAACTATGTAAGTACATTTTACATTATATGCAAGAAAAGATGCAAATTGATGCTTTCATTTGTGTGTCTGCTTCCATTACATAGATATGAAGTATTTGCCTTAATTGCAATGTTTTTATTGTCTAGGTTCTTTTCATATCCCTGCTTATCCTGGAGAAAGGGCACCCGCTTGGGTCCCACTTTACCAAGCTGGCCAGGTGACCTTTGCTGTTTTTTGCGTGAACTGTCATGTGGGCTCTTATGTGTGTTTATGGTGTGCAAGTACCCATTTGTACGTTGTGGTGATATTTCATTATTACTATGCACGTTTCTGTTATGTTTCGATCATCTTGCATCTCATGAGACGGGCAATGGAAGGCTGTTTGGTTGAGTTCATATATGTTTATATATGTCTTATTTGATGAACTGATAAATCGAATCCATGAAACATGGAAAATAAGGCAAAGTTTTGTACATACTGAAATGTACAGTGCCTTGGTCTTGTCTCCCTTAGCCTCCTCATTCTTTATTTTTGCTTCATGTTTCCTATATTACAATTATGTCATTCTTAATAAAAGGAAAATTTATTTTTTAATTATATTTCGTACTTGTTTCTTTGCAGGTTAAAGGAAATTAGCATGTCACTTTTTGAGCAGGGGGTAGAAAAATGGTATCGGATGTGCATTCAACTTGTACATAGATACTGTCTCATCATACACTACTGGCTGGCTCTGTTTTTTTTTGCTGTCTTTTTTTTGGAACCTTTTCTAATGTATATTAACCATGCAGCTGTAACCATATGTAGTATACTAGTCTGCTATTCCTTGATGATCATGCGAACTCATGTTCACTGACAGCATGATATTTCTAAGCTAACTAATATTACCCGTGGCGTATTTCTGAATGCATAAAACCTTTCTGGACATCCTTCTGTCTAATTTTGCTTTTCCCCCCTTCCCTTCCCCACGTTGGTCATATCATCAGAAAACTTACATATTTGCAAGATTTAAGTTTTCCCTGATATGTGAGTCACCATCCGATGTAGATGTTCATCGGCTATTCCTTCAACATCGAATTAGCCTTCTGAAATAGCGAAAATAATAGAATGAAATTTAGCACCTAAGAGTTTCAAGGCGGAAGGCATGAATTTCCCACATATACCCGTCACTACATATACTGTTACCACCATCAAATGTACCCTTGAGATTGGTACAATTTTTCAAAATTCAAACCACTAGTCCATCCTTCAATCATTGTAATGTATTTGTACAATCTCAGAGCGCTGTATAGGGCTAAGAATTTGCATATGTTCAAGATTTTTCTGAATATTTCCGAGGAATTCTGTATCTTTTTATTTGAGAGGATCGAGGAATTATGTAGGAAACCACGGAATCTAATGCCATACGGTTTCTCACATTGTAAACTGGGCCTCATCTGGGCTGTAAAATGCAATATAATAAGTGGGTTCTTTTCAACTACGACTTATGACTGTAATTTATGATTTTTAGTCCTAGAGTAAATACTTGTGTAAATGAATCGAATGTCATAAGCTGATAAATCGCTTTAAAAAAACCGTCTCGATAAATCGCTTTAAAACGATAGCAAAAAAGACATTTTATTTATTTATTTGAGAGAAGTCATAAGTTATAAACTATAAATTGAAAAGAACTCTGCCAATATCTGGGTCTGTTCTTTGTGGCTGTAGCTTTTGGTTGAAAATTTTGAATTTTGGATGTTTAAGATAGAGATTATAGAGAGAGATATTTGCATATGATTTTGGTCGGTATAGATAATAGATTTTTATTATGTACTATAATTAACTTTTAAACTTTGTTCTAAAAAAATACTCCGTTTAAAAGTTAGATACTACGGTAAAAATCAAAACCCATATCTAAAAGTGGAAAAGAACTTGTTCATATGTGCTTTAGATTAGGTACTCTTCCTTGCCTCTCCTCTTCTTGTCATGGCGGTAGATTAGTTGTTTAGGTGGTGTTTGGTTTAGGGATATCCCGTGATGGGATGGAGCCAACCCTTTTTTGTAGTGTTTGGTTTGTAGTATTTGATGGAATGAGTTAAACCCAAAAGAAGAGATACCATAAAAAAATGGGTTGAAACCATCCGCCCAAATCGAGCAAACGGCTGCAACCCACTTTTTCTCCTCGCGCGCTCGCCTATCGTCACCCCGCCACCCCGCGCATTCACCCGCGTAGCTTTTCCCCATCTCCCCGCCGCCCGCGCCTTTCCCCATCGCCCCGCCGCCGCGCCTTCCCCATCTCCCCGCCCGCGCGCGCCTGCCTTTCCCCATCTCCCCCGCCGCGCGCGCCTTCCCCCATCGCCCCACCGCCCGCGCCCTTCCCCATCTCCCCGCCGCGCGCCTGCCCTTCCCCATCTCCCCGCCGCCGCCGCCGCCGCCTGCCCTTCCCCGTATCTCCCCGCGCCGCTCTGCCCTTCTCCCCCCCGCCGTCCGCGCCGCTCTGCCCTTCCCCATCTCCCCCCGCCGCCCGCGCCGCTCTGCCCTTCAGCGCGTCGCAGCGCAGGCACGCCTCTGAGAGCGAGAAGCTGTTGTTTCAGCTCTTGCACACCAGCTGTTCGACGAAATGCCGAGGAGTGGCATTTTTATTAAGTTGTTTTTGTTGCCTTGATGATTTAGTTTGGCCACGAGCATGCGTTTTCGAGCCTAATCGTGTGCTGCTGCGACCTCGTGTGCTGCCGATTGTATGCCATGCACAATTGTACATGGCGTTATACGGTTATAGACCAGTGTACGTTTTGCACACGAGGCATTTCAATGTTGGTGCAGCATGCACGCTTGTTTGGTGGTGTGGCCATCTTTGTGCTGAAATATTTGTCTATTCAATCACCTGTAGTTGCTCAAATCTTGCTTGGTGCCATGCGTTGGTGAGCCCGGGCTGCTAGTGTGCCACAATTACTCTCAATGACTTGCGTACCATGTGAGTTCAGGTGTTAGTACACATGTTTGTTCTGTTAAGTTTATAGCTTTCTTGATCAAAACAAAACATGCACTTGATCTGTAATGTCAACCTCCTGCTTGACGTTATGAGAAATTGAGGGTCCCTTTGTCCCATATTTCTTGATATAGTTGTGCAGTTTCTCCATTGTAGATATCCCATTGACTGGATATACACACAGATGGGCTTGTCTGTATGGCCAGCATCCAGTATCGCTCAACATACTGATGCAATCGCTTTGTTTTCCTAACTTTGTTTTGCCTTTTATTTGTGGCACTAAGCTGTCACTTTTGGTTGGTGGCCATTCTGTAAAATGTATTTATATAACTTTCACCATCAACCACTTGATGTCCTATGTTAATGTCATTTTTCTGCATGGCTGTGCCTATCTTGAGTTTATGTTGCGTATGATGTCAGTTCCCATGTTAGAAACCTCTGTTTCCTTAGTCATCTGTGCTTTTAAGTCTGAATAGTTGTATTTGAATTGTTTTTGTGGCACTAACCTCTGTTTCCCATGAATTGTTTCCTTAGTCAAAGCAAGATAGAATATCATTATGAAATTTTTTAAAAATAGAATAGTGAGAAAAATCATTACCTTAAAATAAGGCAAAAGCACAAGGCGAATGCAAACCAGGATTTATTGCTGCATCAATTTGAATGCCAAGAAGATCCGATGTTCCATGTGCATATGGAGTGACCTGGGCTATTCCAAAGGAAAATAGTGTAAGCTCAATCATCCAATTAAACAAGATTACCTTAGAAACATATATAAAATTGAGCTTCACTATATGAATTTGTCTCTAAAATAATATTGAATCTACTGTCATGTTTCCGTTAACAAGCTCGATGCAGAAAAAAAATGATTTTTATTAACAGGTGACTACATGAATACCAAACTAGTGATAACCATTTCTGGACCTAGCTAACATTAGAAAAAAAGGGGGGGGGACGATATTGGCTATAGCAACACAGACTCTTCTCAGTACTTGTTGATATTTTTGGGAAATGAGGAAATCATTGCATAGATAAAATATCATCACTTTTCCCCTCCTTGTTGGGAAAGAGTCCATTCAAAAAGTATTATGTAAATAAAACTGAATGAGCCAAGAGATAGGACCTCAATGCGTGATACAACGCCTTTTTATTACTGAGATATCGTGTCTCCACCAAGAGGATATCCCACAACAGTTACTGAATCCTGAGATAAACCATAAAAATAATGTTACATGGCAATAAAAAGAAAGTATATGGCACACTATCCAACATCAATTAAATATTAAGAAATTTTTGCAAATATAGATACAAACAGTATAATGAATTCCTGCTTCATTTGCAGGAGAGTGAAGAACAACTTGAGCTCCAACAAAGATGTTTACACCATTGGCATGTTACCAGTAAGTACATGTTACTCCATCAAACACATCTGACATCACAATGAGTTGCCTGAAGGCATGGTAAACGACCAAGGTGAAGTGGCTCTGTTCCTTGCCAGAATTCATCATTCTCGACGGAGAGCAATGCAAGGTCGCACTCGATACCCCTAGCTAAAACCTGTGAATCAATTTATAAGAAGACATCGTACCAAGAAAATTTTGGAAAATATAAGCGAAATCATAACTAACAACCAACAGTTCTTATTTCCAATGGTTACGGACATAAATATACATATATATCTTATTTTAAAACATGCCCATAAGCTTTTCTAACATTAACTCTTACCATCAACGTATTTGCTAACTACAATATGGATGCAACAATTTCTCGATAAAAATTTTCTGAAATGAAACTTTGTTACAAGTGGGGACAACCCATGGTTCCAAATACCGGCGGTAACCGGTTTTACCGGTGCCGACCGGGAGAAAAAAAACCGCTGGTTTTTTATTTAATTCAAATTTGAACTTTTGAATGTAAAAATTAGTTTATCTAATGATATTTACATTATTTAGCACTAATAAAATATATTAGGAAGATGCATGCACTTTTCGTGCTTGATTTCATACTTTTTTCCATGAATGTATTAGGAATTTTCAAATTTTGAATGTAAAAGTTAGTTTTCCTAATGATATTTATATTGTTTAACACTAACTTTTACATTATGCGGCTATGCCAGCATCAAATTCAGTAATATGTAGGTAGTTTTGAGGGATATGATACAATTGGAGCATTGAAGTATTAGTGCTAAATAATATTTATCAATGTTAAGGGTGTAAGTGATGCAATCCTAATCCGTCAACTTTGGAGATAAGTATGCATCGGTCTGAATACTTTTAGTTGTCATGCTACATGTATGGAAAGCTTTATGAGTCTATTTGCTAATTAATGTGACAAACGGTGTGCCATTTGGACTTTCAAGGAGGGTTCATGGTCATTTGAATGAAGATTGCTCAGTTGCTAGAAGTTGCGAAAATGATATGACTAATTATCTTCTTCATAATTTAGTTCAAATTGATTGTAACAGTATTTAGTTATCCTAAGAGTCTTAGTAATCAAGTGTAATCCCTTCCCTATCTATATAAGGGAAGAAATGTAATGTATTGAGCAGCTTTTGATTGATATATGAACTTAGAATTAAGCAAAGCTCTTCTTTCCACCGGTTTATCCGGTTTTTCCACCGTTTTTCGGTAATCGACGATTACGGTCCGATTCGGTCTCCTCCGCCCGCCCAAAAATTCATTTCACAAAATTTAACCGGTTTTTCTAGGATTTCCGGTAACGGCGATTCTGCGTACCGCCCGCGGCGTGGGATTTGCTCGGTTCGGTTTTTGATCCTTGGGACAACCATATGTATTTACAATCCTTTTCTATGTTAGACAATTAATCATCATAAGTCGTGTGATTACAAAAGTTCTTGACATGAACACAAATTACTTTTCCTTTTTATTAGATTTTTAAGAATTCACAAGTCCCTAACATGGAGACTCCAATCTCACCAATATAGTGGAATGTAGTCAATCAACAAAGTTGGAAAGCCAAGTTGATATGCAATGGGCGTTGATATGCAATGGACGATAATAGTAACACCATGAGTAAAAGATTCCTCAGGGAACAGGGGGTGTCTTACATAATGTTAGAAAAAGAACGATTCACCAGTACTGCATTGATTCAATGTGAACAATAGTATACATACACACACATGTACACTTAATATATACGTAACACTCCCCCTCAAACTCAAGGTGGATCAGAAACATGGAGTTTGAGTAGTGTTGTGGTTCTTAGCCTGGGATCTTAGGTAATATGTGTGAGAGGGTTGGGTAGAGTCTTCAACTCCCCAACGTGGCTCTCCCTCAATCCCCCTCCTCTCTCCGACGACAACCTTTAAATAGTGGGTGAAGCAACGGTCCTTGTCTCGCGCCAAAAGATGCCTCAACACTTTGGGTGATAACCGTTCGACAAGAGCTATTGTAGAGAGACATGGTGGCCTGTTCGCTGTGCAGCGATTGCTGTCAGAGAGAGACTATGTGTGGTTATTAAGAATAAGCACACATTCTTACCGTCTTGTCAAACAGACCCACGACGTAGTAGATTGTTGTAGACAAACTAGTCAGAGATAAATTAGTCACAGTCGAGTTCACGACCACGGGATGGTCGCAGAACAACTTACGACTATGTGGTCGTAGAAAGATTTACGACTATGTGGTCGTAGAAAGACTTACGACCATGTGGTCGTAGAGGTAGTTGTGGAAAAGTTTCCGACTGAGGTGTAGTCGTAGAAAAGCTTACGACTATCCTGTGAAACCTCTCCCTTATCAATAAGGGGCATACTCAAATAATATAATGACGTAATCAAGTGAGAATTATTATATCCTTGTCAACTCCCACATCTGTCGAGCTGATGAGAGGTCAATGAAGCTCATCCGAATGGATATCTCTGCACTCATGCACGGAATGCCCATCACACGATCATTAGCAATCCTCTAGGCATGAGCAGTCGTCGGATCTACCGCATGAAGAACAAGGGGTTCCTCAGTGAGGTGGGAAGCAAGACTGATCGATCTGAGAAGCATACGAATAGACGATGCCCACTCACGATAGTTCTGACCATTAAGTTTAATATCAGATGCCAAAAGAGCACCACCACCAAGAAATGGATCAAAAGTAGCCATGATGTGAAATAGAGATGTCCAAGGAGTGACAAGCAACACTGCAAATAGAAAAAAGATGGCGGCGGCAAAACAAAGAAACAAAGGATAGATGTCCAAGCAGTGGCAAGAGACACTGACAACGGATGGCGCAAGGGTTTGCGGATTAGTAATCGTAGCTAATATGCACAAGTAGTTAAGTAGATGATGAAACACTCTGGAAACACCATCATGTGAAGGTTAACACACTGAGGATCTCAAAGCTGCTGAAGCATAAAAAGAGAATTGATCAATTCAGAGTAAAAATAAGAGCATGATCTATTGATAGAGTGGTGAGCCTTCAACAAATTGCTAGAGTGGTGAATTTCCATGCCAAAGAAAACGAAATACAGCCACCTCAAGTGAAGAATTGAACGATTCAGATTATAATTTTCAACAGACATATCCCCAAAAAAACGTACTACACATGCAGAAGACAATGTAGCATACCAACTAGTAGTCCAAAGCACCGCTAAAACCAAAATCGCATGCTTACCAAGCAACAACTAATCGAACCTAACCCCAAACCAAATAAAATTACCTCCTCGCACCTATTGGAATCATCGGTTAATCCAACTCTAGTTCACATCAAAAATTCAAGCTCCTAGCATCTAAGCATGCACTGCACAATTTGCACAACCTGAACATAACAGTTCATTGTGCCTCGCACTGCGGCTCCTTGAAGTCAACGGCGAGCCCTCTATCTCTGCGCGATGACGACGCTGCGACCCCCGCCGCCTCCACTGCGAACCCCACAAAACCAACTCAGTAAGCACCGCACCTCCTCGACCATTCGGGCACACGCGGCTAACAAGCAAGCACGCACCTCGTCGGCGCGGAGCGGCGGCGGCGGGCGGCGTGGCGCGCGGCGACGGCAGCGGCGGAAGCGGCGGGAGCGGGGCGTGGAGGAAGGAGAGGGCGGGGGAGGCGAAGAGGCGGCGACGCCCGCCATTGCTTCTGCTGCGTAGCGCGTTTTGATTTGGTTTCCCTTCCTTCCCCGCGACCTGCGCAAGAGAAGCTCCTTATCCTCTTTCGGGTTGGACCGGGTTCCAGTGGTGGAGTGAGGAGGCGCGTGCAGCAGGCGCGTGAGATAAAATCTTTCTCTCTACGGTTTTTTCTTTTGTTTTCTTTCATGATCCGCTTTAAAGCCCGTTCAATTGAACTGAAAAATAATATCTTATGACTAAAATTATACTGTAATTAAATAAAATTATACGACAACTGAAGGTGGCTTATTTGATGTAAATAAATTTTTAAAAAATAAAAATAGAAAAAAATATGTTAACTCATCACGAACAACGCAAATAAATACCGGAAAAAACTGACCAAAAGCTCAAAAAGTCCAAAATTCAGAAAAAACGTAATTTATGAATAGTGAGAAATAAGTCGAAGCTCAAGCCGAAATAAGCGGGATGAAAAGTTGGCATTTCAAGATCTGACACTCTGGATTGTGGTGCTTACTAACAAAAGACGCCCAAAATAGCCCAAATTTCCTATTTCCAATGGGTATTCTGGTTTACACATTCTTTTTCTCATCTTTTAACTCCACGTGAAAATGGTGGGTTCTTTTCGACTACTGTTTATACTTTATGGTTGCGGCTTACGGTTTTTTGTCCTAACATGAACGCTTGTGTGAACAAATCGAATGTTGATAAATCGATTCTATAGAATTTATTTATTTGATAGAAACTATAAACAAAAAAAATACAGCATTATGATAGGTTTACTCATCCACATGATCTTTTTGCTTTGCTTCTTTTCCCACTAATATGTTCAATGGACACAGAAGGGTATAGAGTGATGCAGAAATCCGTGACTCCTATTGATCGAAGAACCCCACAGTTCTAGTAGAATTATATGTGTCAAAGCCAAACTACTTTGTGAATTCTCTACGACTATAGAATTATATGTGTTGAAGCCTAGCTAACATGCAGAGTGCACCGGGTAAAACTCTTTGTTGAAAGCTGCCCCACCACTAGGGTCATGCGCTTTAGGCCCGTTGGCACACTCTAGCTCCGAGATCTATCTTTGTATCTGTAGTTTGTTGACTAAATTAAAGTGATTTAAATATTTTTATTTAATATATAATATAAATGAAATGAGTCATGTAAATGCACTTAATATGCCTGCAACTCTAGATCCAGGATTTCCTAGAGCTACAGATGACCAGCTCTAGGAAATCCTAGAGCTAGAGCTCTGCCAAACGGGGCCTTAGTACCGAACCGAATAAACCGTACCAAAAAAATCGAACCGAACCGGTCAACTCGGTTTGACCGGTATTCGGTTCGGTTTTCGGAAAAGTAGTATTTCTCTGCTTCAGTTTTTTCGGTAAAAACCGAGGAAAAACCGGATTTACCGAAAAAACCGAACAGCCCACGGCGTCTCGGTCTCGGCCCACGGCCCGACGCACGTGGAACGGCGGAACTTCAACCCTAGCTAGCCGCAGAGGCGTAGAGCGCAGACGCCAGACGGCCACTCCCACTCTCCCAGTCTCCCACTCGCCTCGGCGGGGCGGCGCCTCGCGGTCGCACTTCCGCGAGGCGCAGACCGCAGGTCCGCCGCAGATCCGACCTACGGTGCTCCCCCCGGCCCCCGCCTCGCCAGATCCGCACTTCTGCAGCCCGGCAGCTCACTCTCTCCGACCTCCGGTTCCGGTGCTCCCCCCCGCTTCGCCAGATCCGCATTTCCGTAGCTGGGAGCTCACTCTCTCCGACCTCCGGTGCTCCCCCGGTCCCCCCCAGTCCCAGGCTCCGTCGGCGCCCGGCGGTTGCTCGGGCTCCGCCTCTCCGGTGCTCCACGCCTACGCCTCCTGCCCTCCTTCGGTCGAGTACTCGAGTGGTCGACTACCACTCTTACCAGGTCATCTCGGCAAGTCGGCATCTCCTGACTCCTGTTCTCCATTCAGGCATTCACTAGATTTAAATGAGTTAAGCTACTAAATGGTGTTGAATTTGGTACGAGAGGCGTCTAGCCTATTGGAACCATGTGTTTCGGTGGGAATAACGCAATATAGGAGATGCTATTCCCATTTCCATTTTGTTTGTGTTGACTATTGAAGCTCTGCTTGTAATTGTCTAAAGCTAATATTGAGCTTGGCGTATTATACTGCAGTATTGCTGATTTGATGGCTGCTTTATGTATGCAGGAAGTGATACTAAGCCAAAACAGGACTTGCCTGAGTCAACAAAGACTGTAAGTAGCAACCAACTGTTAGCAATGAACCATACTCTGTTATGTTTGGTGTCATGTGTTGTACTTTCTGTAGTAGTTGTTTTAGTTCGTTCACTGTAGTTGTGACTAGGGGTTGTTTGGAATTTTGATATAGGGTTTGACTCCTATCATGGAGGGTGGAATGGATAAGGGAAGAACCCTTCTGGTACATCGAACGACAAAGCATTGTTTGAAGTAGAACACTTGTTAATGCAGAAAACATTCACTAGGAAAGTATCTGCATAATTATTCTTCTTAAACTTCACTAGGAAACATTCACCAGGTCATCTCGGCATCTCCTGACTCCTGTTCTCCGCTGGTTTAGTCTTTACTCTTTAGTCTTTTAACTCATTAACTGGTTGTATGCTGCCTGCTGTGAGTAGCCTGTGCGGCTGTGAGTCTGTGACTGTGAATCTATGATAGTGTGATCTGTGATGTAATTGCTGTTGCAGTTTTGCTAACTTGTTGTCCGAGTCCGACTGCCACTGCTAGAGTGCTAGTCTAGCTGTCTGCTATTCTGATTATTCCTGAATTTCTTATTCTAGAATGGAGAATTGGAGTCTTGGAGATGAGATTAACGTTTAGCAATTCGCGTAAATTTTGGTAAAATTGGTATTAGCCGATACCGTACCGAAATAAGATGGTATTTACCGATACCACACTGTATTTCCCGAAATACTAAAACCGTATTTACCGAACCGTATAAACCGAAAAAACCAAATGAACAGTCCTACCACCAGCCCGGAAGTTGGAACGGGACCAGAGACCTATTCTTTTAAACTGGCATATTTCAGTTTGATCTTCTAGATTTTGGCATATTTTTTACTATTTCTAAATTTCATCTTTTTCTAGCTTTTCAGCTTTTTTAGGTTCTTTTCTGTATTTGTTTGCATTATACGTGATGAGCTAACCTATTTTTCTATTTTTAAATGTTTTAAAATTTAATTATACCAAATAAGACACTAAATTTCAGCTATAGCCCAAATGAGCGAGCTGTAGCTTATGTTTCTTTTAAACAAACAAACAAGATAACGTCTTCATTGTCTTTTCAAAACAACTTATTGAAATAATATTTTCAAAACAGTTTATTGACATTCGGTTCTTTCATATAAACACTCACACTAAGGCTATAAAGCATCAGCTGTAGCCGTAGCCGAAAATAACACATCCAAAAACTCTACCCCGCCTCATCCCCCCTCTCTCTCCTCGATCCCTCCCACACCCCAACCTCGTTGCGCCCCCAGCCATGTGCTCCATGTGTTGAATCCAAACGCGGAGGTGCTCACCAAGTCGGCGGCGCTGCACATGAACATCAACACGACCAAGGGCTTCCATGGCGTGCCCAATGTTGGAAATAATCTTGTCATAGTAGTATAATTTGTTTAGTGAGTTACATATGATGTGCAAGCATGGTGATTAGCCGGTCATTGAAACGTGGACCTGCATGCTAGGAGGTAGCGATTAGTGGTTAGAGAGAAGTGTGCAACATGACCAGTAGGGTGAGTCTTAGGGTGTGTGTGCATATAGTGCATGCATATAGTTGAGTAGTGGCGTAGGAAGAGGTCAAGCTTATTACTTGGCCGGTGAGTTAACTAGTGCATCCTCTCTTGTATAAATAGATGTTAGCATTAATAAAATATGAGAGTTGGATGGTGTGAGTCCATCCCCTCCCATGCGTGTGAGTATTTATCATGTCTATTCTTCCTCCTTGTAGTTCTTTTCTATGTATGTGTGAGACATATGTGAGAGAAACACAAGTGAGTACGAGATAGAGCAGAGCTGAGTGATTTAGCTCCAACATCCAAGACCAACCTCGACCCCCAAGGGCACCGCCAAGATGTAACCATCAAATCCTCAATCGCTTTCTTGTCCCGCTCTGTTCCCTTGGGTCGCTACGTGCGGGTGGTACTGTTAGATCATGGTTCATGCGCGTGCGTGGGGTTGGTAGATTCGAGACCTGTGTAGCTATGCTATTTGGGGGATCCTTCTACTTTGATCTCCATGTGGTGTTGCACTGATTGACCTCTTGGTTAAGGCACTTGGGTGGGTGTTGGTGTTAGCTCTTCGTGTTTAGAACCCTAGGGGTATCATGTAATGGCGATACACTTTCAGCAGTGCCCTAGGTCTTCATTGATTTGATTCAAATGGCACTTTGAATGGTGCAATCCCAGCTAGAGCTACCGCAAGACATGAGAACCATTCAGACATGTTGGAGATGCTAGGCCCAGGAAGGGCTATAGATCAAGATATTGTTAGAGATGCTAGGCCCAGGAAGGGCTATAGATCAAGATATTGTTAAAGAAGAGGATGAATTGACACAAAAAGGGCTTAAGTATATCATTCATAAGTGTCTGGTATGTCACTGGTGCATTAGTTAAGCCAAAAGGTATCGCCAAGAACTCGTAGTGGTCCTGATGAGTGAGGAAAGAGGTCTTCTTCACATCCGTGGGATGCATATTGTACTTGGTGAGCAACCGGGGCAGGTTTGCTGCCTCCTTCCATCGCAAGTGGACGCCCGTTTCGGCGCCTTCCCTGCTCGGCTTTCCCTCCCAAAAAGAAAAGGAGCCATGTGTTGTGTCGTCCCAGTCATGTGATAGGATGGTAGCCAAACCTTCCCCTCTCCATCGTGCATTGCCCTCAGAAAAACTACTCATAATGATTGAGCCATGGTAAGGGGTCCTCCCTACTCACAATGATTGAGCCATGGTAAGGGGTCCTCCTTCCTGTCAAAAATTGGGAATGACAATTTGTGGAAACTGGCATGCCACGATCGCTGTCTCCATGTGCCTCATCGGCGTTGCCCTTGTATGGGTCATCCTCTAGAGGTGCCTTCAGCAGCTCACAGCTAGGGCTAAGGTCGAGATGCATCTCTAGGTCTGCAAGCTATTCTTGGTGGCCACTCAACACTTGGAAAATATGCACGAGTTGTTTGCTAAGATTGGTGAAAGTCTTAGCCTCCTCCATAAAAGCCGGCAAGATTGTTGTCTTTGATACCAAGATGTTATGGTAGAGGATAGCACAGGTCACCCTCACAAGGAGGCTCTGACCCAAAACCAACCGATTATGAACTGAATTGTTTATTGATTGATTTCCAATTAAACATCAGAAGCCTTTATATATTAGGTGCCTAACCATATGAAAGGAAACATATCATATTTAGGAAAGGAATAACTAGACTATCCTAACAATAATATCCTAAGGAAGACAACTAATAATGGAGCTTATCTCCTGCCAAGCTGATACCATCTTCAGTTGATACGATTGCATCTCTGATATATTTGGTTGGCATTGTAGCCAATCCAACAGTCATTGTTGTCGATCTGACAAAACTATCCATCGCTATCTTTGCGCCCTAGACACTGATGCCGTTGGTAAGTCTGGCCCATAAACACGTCCACAACATGGGGTTTGGTGATTACCTAGTTGCCATCAACCTTTTGAGCTTTTCAAATGTTATCGAAGTACGACTTCCTCAAGAGCACACCGGGCTAGTCCATAGTTTTACTCATAGTTATTGACTTTTTCACTGTCCTGCCTCATAATGCATATGTCATGTCATGAATGCATTTCTCCATCATTTCACAATGTATCACATTTATCATCATAAATCAAGTAGCGTCAAATAATGTACGAATCACAAATTTCACAACCACCACCATCTACCGCTCTACCATGTATTTGCCTGATTATTCTCAGGAGCGATGAGTGAACGGCTCCCCACTAGGACCTCCACCTATACAAACATCGATCTCGACTCAGTATTTTGTAGCAACACAAGCCTTTACATGCACGCAACCAATTTTACGCGCAATACTCGACATTGACGAACAAGTTGCTTGAGGATAATGATCTGACACGTAGGTACAAACCCTATTTTTTCTTCTATTTTCTTTTTTCTCTCTTTTTTCTTTTCCTTCCCTTCATTTTCTTACTGGACTGAACACTCACCTCTTCTCTCTCTCTTCTTCTTTTTTCATTCAGCCGAAGGGCCTTACTCCATTCCTCTCCTCTCTCTATCACTCTCTCTTCTTCACCCGACCTCTCCCTTTCCTCTTGTAGGTCCATCGCTGGCCTCCTCAAATCCGGTTGGCCAGGGCCGAATATGGCCGTTCCCTAGCCGTCGGGCGCCTCCCATGTGCCGCTCTTTTGCCCCTCCCCCTCGGGCTCACCGGCCGCAGCTCACAGCCGGCCGGGAGGCTGACGCCGCGCCTCCCCTCTGGCTCGGCAACCGCAGCGCCGGCGCCACCTCTCATGTGAGCCCCTTGGCTCTGGCTGGGATCCCTAGCGCGATGCACCGGTGGCCCATCCGCCATTGGCCCTCACCTCCTCCCGGCGCTCTCTCTCCCCCAACACGACACCGTTGCCTCAGGCTCAGGCCCCACTCGGCGCTACCTATGCGCCTTCGGCTGGTGCCCCAGCTCCAGTTCCCCGCCTGCTTGGCCAAGGTCACTACCTTGAGCCTACCGGCCATAGCTCGCCACCGCAGCTCGGCTCTTGTGCCGGCCGACCCTCTACTACTGTGGCGGTCCTCTCTTCTTCCCTGTTTACTACTTGCATTCATATTTGTTTTAGCCTCTACTTTTACCTTGCTCTCTTTGTATGCACTTGGTCCTGGGAACACCTACGGGGGTAGCCATGATGGGATTGGGTGGGGAGACATGCGCCGGGAAGCATGCTCTCCCTCCCAAGGGCGCACGACGACTCCTACAAGCTCGTCGCCGCTAGTGCACTACGGTGGTGCTTTGTGGGGGTTGTGCTAAGCTGTGACATGGGTGAGCTTGAAATGGAGGTAGGGGAAAGACCTGCTCGCTTGGTGGCTATCGTCGGCTTGCTGTCACGTTGAGGAAGGCAAGGTACGTGGATGATAACGAGGATGGCTGCGTTGCAGTTCGGTTGGGCCTCCTCTCTTGCCGTCGTGGTCGGCTTGGCGTGGATTTGGTGGCCATCGACATCCCCTGTTATCGTCGGCACCATCCTCACGCCCCGGCCTTTCAAGCTCCTTGGGGCCTCCTCTCCCCCTTACTCCCTCTTCCTCTTCTCTTCCTCTCGGCAGGCTTGCTCTCGGTTTGGGGAGGAAAAGTGAAATGGTGCTTGGCTTGGTTCTGTTGGTGGCCTAGCAAGGCTCTGATTTTTCTTTTAGGATGCTCTCGATTTTGGGTTGAGAGAAAATGGGTGTTTTGATTGTGTGTGGCTTGCTTTGCCTTCTCTAGCTTGGCTTTCCGTTGGGGAAAGAAACGAGTATGAGGCGAGGAGCTTTGTGTAGGCCCTGCTTGTACCGTGCTTGCTTATAAGGCATGGTTGTGAGACTCTCTCTTGGCTTGCTTATAAGGACATGGTTGTGAGACTCTCTCTTGGCTTTATGCAATGACTAGGCTACCCCTCTCTTATCCCTAACTCCTATTTAGGTCTCTGTGGGCTTTATGGACTTTTGGTCCAATAGATGGGCTCTGCTATCTTTGATGGCTTTTCTACTACGGAGGTAAGTTAGAAAAATATGGACGTTGGATTTCTCTCTTCTGTATGACGACGCCATATAAGGGAGAGGCGCCAATCAGCCTCGCAGTCTAGGAACCTCTGAGCGCTATTGCTTTGGAATTTCTAAAGCCAATGGCTCTGTCGGCAAAACTCTTATTTATTTCTTTTATTCTCCTTTGGATAGTTTCATTTCTTGCTCTTTTTTGCGTTCGGTGGTATTACACCCAGTCACATAACAACCCAACTATTCGGTACTCTTCCTTGCCTCTCCTCTTCTTGTCATGGCAGTAGATTAGTTGTTTAGTGAACATGCCATTGTCTTATGTTGTTGCAGAAGAGATGGACTGAGCAGAGTGGCAAGGTGAACTGAAAGGGTTCCTCTTCTCCATGATCAGATGGGCAGGACTCGAAACCGATGATGATGATGCTAGCAATGAGACTTCTCCCTAGTGTTTCCCCCCCTCCATTTTATTACGATATATCCAATGAACATTTGCACCAGAGTTTTATAGAAGAGTCATTTGTGGTGGAATTTTCAGTTTACTTCGAAATGCAAGTTCGCATGGTTTCAGACTTTCAGTAACTAGGTTTTCTTGTAACTAAGCTCAATGTTCAGACCGGATGGAACTTCATGTATACAAGGTATAGAAAGTATTGTCCCTGAAATTAAATTTCAAATATGTATGTGTGCTCATTGATCACCAAAATTTTGATTAAACATTCCAAACCCATGAAGGTCTCTCAGGACGAGCTTTCTAATTGCAAAAGCATCAATCTTCAATTTCTAGTGGGACACAAACCCCAAAAGGATTTATCTTTCATTTTCTTTAAGTAAGGAACAAAATCTAGAGCTGTGTCACATAACCGGACTGGATACTGGCCGGGGGACAAAAGGAGGTCCGGACAAATTACATCGAACCCCAGCAGCATTAGCAAGCGCCTTCTTAGCAATCTTGAATTTGCCACCAAGTCCTTCCAGTGTCCTTAGCAACCACATGTTGTTTGATGAACAAAGACAACGCCATCTCTCAAGATTTCAAGCTCTGGAAGCCCAGCAATACGGGTAAAGACGTTCCACACAAGTGCATCATCTTTCTTTAGTAAGGTCTCAAACAGCATTCGAAATGCATGATCCTTTTTGAGTCGTCTCCATTGGGTTTGCAGTTGACAACCTTCGGTGTTGCAAGGAGAGCGTGAAATTTGCTAGCATCTCTGCAACTAGATTTGCAAGGTTCGTGGATCGATTCAAATCCATTGTATCTAGCTCCTTAAAATGATCCCAGAGGCAGTACTGCAATGGCACCAGAACAAACCAGGGAAAACATAGTTAAAAAAAACTATGAAGGAAACTTCTCTCATCACCTACTGCACAAAGCAATGAACAAGCTGTACATATAAGGCCAGGCAAGGTTCTTTATAACGTTAGCCCATGTTGTCTATCAGAAAGGCAGCCGTGTTAGCATTAGTACCACTATGAAAAAGAAATCCACTTGCACTATCAGCAAAACAGTAATTCACTAATTTGTGAGGCAGAACAGGTTTAGAGTAGATAACAAAAATGACAAATAATACACTATTATACCTGCAAGCTGAACTTGTGATTTTTATCATGGCTGCATAGCTTGGAAGCAAGGACTGTGTAATACTTATTGAACACCTTTTCTTGCAGACAACAATCAACAATGACCCTTATAATTTCCGATCCCGCATACCAATAGAGGAAAAGGCATAAGTAATATTGAGAGACACACACAAAGCAAAGACATCGCATGAAACATGCATGCTCGCTTCCGGAAAGGTCCAGCCTCAAGAGCTTCTCAAAAGCATCTACATAGTCTTCGGCACTCATTATAATGCAAAAGATTGCTCTTCGTAGGTCGGTGTTCATCCATTGAGCACCTGAAAGCTGAACCAGCTTTTGTGCCTCTACAACATCCTTGCGATAATCACGCAACATCTTCAATATTGCCTCATGTGGATGAAACATCCTGGACAACCACCACTGCCCTTTCTTTTCGTGGTCCAAAGCTTACTCCACTTTATCCCGCGCAAGAGGACATCTTACGCCTTCACTGCAGGCATGTAAAACAGAACTAAATGTTAAATGGACAGAAAAGTCTGCATTTCGATGTCACAATTTATACTTCCAGATGCCGGGCAATAAGTTCAGGTAAAACCTTTCAAGCCACTTTTTATACGAGTGTGGTGTGAAGGATCCTCTTTGGGCCTTTTTGTTGTTCTTAATGTCACATATTGTGTCGAGCATAAATTCCATCTGCATGGTAAGTTACAAGACACCAAGTTATACAAGACACCAAACTAAAAACTAAGTCGACATGTAATGCTTCTCGAATAGGTGCAATAAACAAAGGAACTTACTCTTTTGCTATGTATCTCTGCTTTTCCATCTTCTTGACCAGTGAGTGTGATTTCAACTGATTCTGAGTTCTCAATACCAAGGATAAAATCTTTCATTGCACTGGTCATCTCCCGTAGCTTCATTCCACAACCTGTTGATCCGGATGAAAACATACCTCGCCTTCACTCGTAAAGAGAACATGGTATGGTACTCAAATAGAGGAACAATTGTGCAGGTTCAATAAGTAAGTTGTGTATTATTATGGACTACGAGTAAGACATTATTAATGTCATACAATCGCAAGATGGTCAATCTTGTAGAGACATCCACTCACAAATTGCTTGCTCAAGATCGAGAGAAGATCATATACAAGATCACTGCAATATTAGACAAGATTATCAAAATTTATCTTGAAGTGGTAGTAAAGAAGCATGTTATATTGTTGTATTCAAATGCACCTTGAAACGACATCAAATATGCACAAATAATGTAACAGTAAGGTAAGATTTCGCAGAGACACCATCTTCTTTTGAGTACTCATCCTGCCACAAGGTAAAAATAAGAAAACATATCAACTTATCTAAAAATAGAAATGAACTGGAATCATCACTCAGAGCACAAAAAAATACTTTAGACAGAGACAGTAACAATTCATCTTTATCTTAATTGGAACAGACATACCTCAAATGACTTTGCAAGAGAAGCAAGGATCTTAGCATCAAGTCCATACCAACCAAGGATGCCATACTGCAAAGAAAGGCTGCAAATACAAAGAAGATACTGAACAAATGAAGCAATTTCATTAGTTTGGTAGTAACAAACATCCATCACTTCCTACTTTAAATTAGAGAAACATAAAAGGTCTATAGACACATGGGATATATATGATTAATGGGAAGATCCTTAACTGTTCGTTGCCACGAGGTCCTCGGGAACAACTTGCCAAAACTTCATCACCAATTATCGGACAAACAAAGACTTCAGCGGGCCGATCGTGAATAGATTAATAGCAAAAACGAGAAGACAGACCTTGTGATTAATCAAGCTACAACAAAACATCTGCAAGAAAATATTAGAAGAATGAAAAAGAGTGATATAGGACTATACGCGGAAAAGTGCAGCAATTTCTGAGTAATAGACTCCACGTTTGACTCGAGAGCCTGCTCGTAAGTCCCGATGCAATCCAAACATTAGGTCATATATGATAACACACTCCCAAACAAAATGGATACGAAACATGTTACATAGAAGCAAATAAAAGATGGAACTCAAAAGTCACACCTCTCACTCTCAGCAGATCCGAGAGATCTCTTCGATTCTGATTTGGATGTAGCGTGCGACTAGGAGGTACATACCTCGCTTTTGATTCTGTGGGTAGTTCAATTACATTAGGCTCTCTATCCTCGATTCATGAAGTTCTTCGTCATTTTCTTCAACCATTTCCATGCCTCCATCATCCGGTTCCTCCATGGCATCATTCTTCACTTTCTTATTTTTCCTTTTCCGCTTTCTTCTTGTCTAGTTTAGTGTCATCCGCCACCTTCCAATCATACTCTTTTGTTTCATCATCTGAACCAAGTCACCACCAAATCCGAGGTCCGCAAAGAGATCGCCCATACCATCATCCGGACCTCCCAGCTTTCCCTTCTTCACCTTGAGCATTTTTGCAAGCCTCTTCTCTGTCTCCAGATCCTCCTCTCTGCTCACAGCTCCACCCATCTCCATTTCAAGATATTCCTGGAATTTGGACTTGGGTTTGCGCCTCTCCTCTCGTTCCTCTTTCTCTTCACACGCGGTGGGTTCTTTCTTTGGTTTCTTCTCCTCTCTCGGACTTGATTCTACGGATGGCATTGCCGGCTTCTTATTTTGCCACCCTAATTACGAAAGGAGGAATTAACTAAAGATGTTATCTTTTCTTTTCTTTTTGATGATTCGGTCAGCTCACCGGTGCTGAACCCAAGAGAGAAACCGCAGCTTTTGCTTCTCCGATCTCGCTTCTTTTCGCTTCTCCTTGCGTGACTTCGCTCTGCTTTCCTGGAGCAAGCAACAAGAGGAAAAGAATCAAAGAACAACATTGTAAATTCACCACAGAACACACTCTACTTCACATATTAGATCTCTCGAGACTGAGAAGAACTTTACCCGTCATGACTCCTCCAATCTGATGCTACGCTCCGCCTCGGATCGTTATTCAATCGAGTTGGCAAAAGAACCGCGGATTACTCATCAATTGGAGCAAGAAATCCAGAACTAAGAAGAAGGCATCATTCACACGTGCGTGCAGAGAGAGAGAGAGAGGTCTTACCTCGCCAGCGTCCGGTTACCGGAGGCTACGACGCCGGAAATCGAGTACCGCGGTGGTCGTGCTCCGGCGGCGGCGGCGGCGGGGAGGGAGAGGGGCACTGAGCGCAAGGGTTTTTCTCTGCTTGCAAGGAAGGCCCACTTTTTACAAACAAGCCCCTGACAATCCCTCAATTTCCATCCATACCTCGTCCCAAGCCACGCCCTCGATCTACCCGTTGGTTCTCCATCGGACGGTCGTGAGCAACCGGGGCAGGTTTGCTGCCTCCTTCCATCGCAAGTGGACGCCCGTTTCGGCGCCTTCCCTGCTCGGCTTTCCCTCCCAAAAAGAAAAGGAGACATGTGTTGTGTCGTCCCAGTCATGTGATAGGATGGTAGCCAAACCTTCCCCTCTCCATCGTCCATTGCCCTCAGAAAAACTACTCATAATGATTGAGCCATGGTAAGGGGTCCTCCCTACTCACAATGATTGAGCCATGGTAAGGGGTCCTCCTTCCTGTCAAAAATTGGGAATGACAATTTGTGGAAACTGGCATGCCACGATCGCTGTCTCCATGTGCCTCATCGGCGTTGCCCTTGTACGGGTCATCCTCTAGAGGTGCCTTCAGCAGCTCACAGCTAGGGCTAAGGTCGAGATGCATCTCTAGGTCTGCAAGCTATTCTTGGTGGCCACTCAACACTTGGAAAATATGCACGAGTTGTTTGCTAAGATTGGTGAAAGTCTTAGCCTCCTCCATAAAAGCCGGCAAGATTGTTGTCTTTGATACCAAGATGTTATGGTAGAGGATAGCACAGGTCACCCTCACAAGGAGGCTCTGACCCAAAACCAACCGATTATGAACTGAATTGTTTATTGATTGATTTCCAATTAAACATCAGAAGCCTTTATATATTAGGTGCCTAACCATATGAAAGGAAACATATCATATTTAGGAAAGGAATAACTAGACTATCCTAACAATAATATCCTAAGGAAGACAACTAATAATGGAGCTTATCTCCTGCCAAGCTGATACCATCTTCAGTTGATACGATTGCATCTCTGATATATTTGGTTGGCGTTGTAGCCAATCCAACAGTCATTGTTGTCGATCTGACAAAACTATCCACTGCTATGCTGCGCCCTAGACACTGATGCCGTTGGTAAGTCTGGCCCATAAACACGTCCACAACATGGGGTTTGGTGATTACCTAGTTGCCATCAACCTTTGAGCTTTTCAAATGTTATCAAGTATGACTTCTCAAGAGCACACCGGCTAGTCCATAGTTTTACTCATAGTTATTGACTTTTTCACTGTCCTGCCTCATAATGCATATGTCATGTCATGAATGCATTTCTCCATCATTTCAAATGTATCACATTTATCATCATAAATCAAGTAGCGTCAAATAATGTACGAATCACAAATTTCACAACCACCACCGTCTACCGCTCTACCATGTATTTGCTCGATTATTCTCGGGAGCGATGAGTGAACGGCTCCCACTAGGACCTCCACCTATACAAACATCGATCTCGACTCAGTATTTTGTAGCAACACAAGCCTTTACATGCACGTCACCAATTTTACGCGCAATACTCGACATTGACGAACAAGTTGCTTGAGGACAATGATCTGACACGTAGGTACAAACCCTATTTTTTCTTCTATTTTCTTTTTTCTCTCTTTTTTCTTTTCCTTCCCTTCATTTTCTTACTTGACTGAACACTCACCTCTTCTCTCTCTCTTCTTCTTTTTTCATTCAGCCGAAGGGCCTTACTCCATTCCTCTCCTCTCTCTATCACTCTCTCTTCTTCACCCGACCTCTCCCTTTCCTCTTGTAGGTCTATCGCTGGCCTCCTCAAATCCGGTTGGCGGGGCCGAATATGGCCGCCCTAGCCGTCTGGCGCCTCCTGTGCCGCTCTTTTGCCCTCCCCACGGGCTCGCCGGCCGCACTCACGCCAGCCGGGAGGCTGACGCCGCGCCTCCCCTCGCTCGGCAACCGCGCAGTGCCGCGCCACCTCTCATGTGAGCCCTTGGCTCTGGCTGGGATCCTCGGCGTGATGCACCGGTGGCCCATCCGCCGTTGGCCTCACCTCCTCCCGCGCTCTCTCCCCAACACGACACGGTTGCCTCGTGCTCGAGCCCCACTCGGCGCTACCTATGCGCCTTGGTGGTGCCCAGCTCCAGCTTCCCGCCGCTGGCCAAGGTCACTACCTTGAGCCTACCGCCATAGCTCGCCACACCGCTCGGCTCTTGTGCCGCCGACCCTCTTCTACTGTATGTCCTCTCTTCTTCCCTGTTTACTACTTGCATTCATATTTGTTTTAGCCTCTACTTTTACCTTGCTCTCTTTGTATGCACTTGGTCCTGGGAACGCCTACGGGGGTAGCCATGATGGGATTGGGTGGGGAGACATGCGCCGGGAAGCATGCTCTCCCTCCCAAGCTCGTCGCCGCTAGTGCACTACGGTGGTGCTTTGTGGGGGTTGTGCTAAGCTGTGACATGGGTGAACTTGAAATGGAGGTAGGGGAAAGACCTGCTCGCTTGGTGGCTATCGTCGGCATGCTGTCACGTTGAGGAAGGCAAGGTACGTGGTTGATAACGAGGATGGCCGCGTTGCAGTTCGGTTGGGCCTCCTCTCTTGCCGTCGTGGTCGGCTTGGCGTGGATTCGGTGGCCGTCGACATCCCCTGTTGTCGTCGGCACCATCCTCACGCCCCGGCCTTTCAAGCTCCTTGGGGCCTCCTCTCCCCCTTACTCCCTCTTCCTCTTCTCTTCCTCTCGGCTGGCTTGCTCTCGGTTTGGGGAGGAAAAGTGAAATGGTGCTTGGCTTGGTTCTGTTGGTGGCCTAGCAAGGCTCTGATTTTTCTTTTAGGATGCTCTCGATTTTGGGTTGAGAGAAAATGGGTGTTTTGATTGTGTGTGGCTTGCTTTGCCTTCTCTAGCTTGGCTTTCCGTTGGGGAAAGAAACGAGTATGAGGCGAGGAGCTTTGTGTAGGCCCTGCTTGTACTGTGCTTGCTTATAAGGCATGGTTGTGAGACTCTCTCTTGGCTTGCTTATAAGGACATGGTTGTGAGACTCTCTCTTGGCTTTATGCAATGACTAGGCTACCTGATGAGGACATCACTTCTTCGGATACACACAACACTCCTTCACTTGACATTCAAGGACCAATCACTAGAGCTCGTGCCCGACAATTGAATTTACAGGTGAGCTCGTTCCTAAGTACTTCTTTTTGTTCATTTGAGAATAGATTGCTACCTAATGATTTAATTATGATTAGGAACCGTGGAGAGGACCTAGAAGTACTTGGAGAAGGGCTACGGGACGCACAAGTCCAGCAAGGGCGGTCGAATCATGTTGGAGGCCCAACTCAAACCGACTTCGAATCCAATTCGGAGTCCAGGACCAGACCGCACTAAAACGGACGCCCAGATGGCATCTGGACTCCGTTTTGGACGTTCTACATATGTATGGAAAACTGAGAAGACTACCTTTCCAATGGCTTTGGTCCCATGTCAAAATTCCTTCTGAGTCAATGGGAATCGTCGAAACAAGTGGGCGTCCAGAATCTGTCAGGGTGCTGCGCCACCGTCTTTTGGGCCGATCGGCTTTGTATCGTGTTGGAGCCCATTAGGGGCGCGTCCAGGGGTTTTGCACGCCCCTAACTCCTCTATATCCAGCCGCCACCCCCACCATTAGGGTTTGGGTTTTTCTTAGATCAATTTGTCTTTGAACAGATTCGTCGTTCATCGGTTTGTGAGACCCCAACTTTCGAGTGCTAAATCAATACATCTGCAATTCAGTTGTGTTCTTCCTTGTTCTTGCTTGTGTTCTTCGATTCGCAGGCAAGGATTAGCCTTCTTGGTGAGGTCAACCGGGCTGCGCACGGTTGATAACCTGAGGAGACGTGGTGCTGCGATTGCGGGGTTCGGAACGTGTCGTTCGGAAGCCGGATCGATTTGTGTCGCGCCTCCACCAAATCGAACTTACCGAAACTCGTTGGAAGATCGGGACCCGTCCCCATCAAGTGGTATCGAGCTTCATGTGTTCCTTCAGGTTCGAGTTTACCCTACCTTTGTTGTTTCGTTTTCATCCTAGAGTCCACGAAAAGCCCTACAAAAAAATTGTAGTCATAGGTTGTTTCTGTCCCTGCATCTCGTTTAGCCTTTTGCACAATTTAATTCCAGAGTCCGTAGTGTTGAGTTGGTGTCCTTAGTCGAGTTGTGTTGCTGGTTTAGATCGTGTTTTGTTTCGGGTTGTCTTGCTTCCGCTACCTTTCATACAAACCCTAGCCGTCATCCATCGCATATTCCACCCTCTGTTTTTGTTTTCCCACCCATATCCCACCCTCTGTTAACCTCTGCTTTCATCATCCATCACGCCTCGTGATCACACAAGATCATTCCCCACCTTTCCCGAGCTTCCGCCACCAATTCCCACCAATTCCCTCCACCCGATTTCGTTTTGGCCTCCACAGAAACCTTAACTCGGAGGTCCAACTTCAAACGGCCATAACTTTTGCATACGGACTCGAAATCAGTCGCTTTTTTTTTGAAATTGGGTGAAATTAAATTTTACATCCGATACTCCCCCACTTCGTCGGGTTCGGCGATTTTATTTTCCCAAATTCGCCTGAAAAGTAGAGTACTCGAGCTCAAATTGAATCACCGAATTTACAGCACATTCATTATTTTCTGTAGGCCACACCTTACATCTGATTGAGCTGAAACTTTGTGTGGTTCCTATTTCTATGCTCTGCTCTGTGAAAAAAATATAAAAAAATACAAAAAAAGAAAAATTTTGGCTATAGTAGAGAGGAGAGAGAGTGCTCTCTGTGGCCCCGAAAAAAAAGAAAGAAAAAAAAGAGGTGAAAAAAAAACGTGACAGAGCACAGTTTTAGGTGACAGAAATTCATTTGTTTTGTGCTTATGCTGAATTGAGCTTCTCAGTGCCTGGCCATCTTTGTTGCTGTCCTTGCTTTACTATTCTGTTCTTGCTCCTTGTTCATCATCTCATACCTGATATAGGACACATTTAGGCCAGCAACTAGGACCTGTGCTTTGGACATTTATTCAGCATTACTATCTGTTATTGATTTGTGTTCCACTGACATAATTGGCCTTCCAAGCTCCATATATCTACTTCTGGCTAGCACAGTTTTGACCCTTGCAATCGTACCCACGCTCGACATGGTATCACGAACCACCACCGGTTGTACCACCCTCTTGTGGTAAGAACACTTGTAAGAGCTTGGTAAGACACTTCCTTTGCGGATTTCCCACTGCCTACTTTGTAGTTGATAGGGATAATCCTTTGTTTTCCTTGTGTTTCCACTAACCATGGCAGGAAACGAAGGGGACAAGACACCGGGTGATTTCAACGAGTGTGTTAGTCGCGCCACTACAAGCTGCGCCGACAAACAAAATGCTGATCTCGGCGCGAGAATGGACACCATCGTCGCCGCCATTGCCAAGTTGAACACCACAGAAAGCATTGAGCGGGTGGAGCGGCGGTTGGCTGACCTCACTGGTCGGATGGACACATTGGAGGCACGCCGCCACTGCCAATGACGGCCATCGTCCCGATGATGACACGTTGTATGATGCGGATGGCAACATTGATCGGCGGCGACACAAGATGCACGACTACGCCGGGCGTCTTCAAAAAACCGACAAGGTATGGGAGGTAATAACCAGAACCGACATGGTATGGAAGGTAATAACGAGAACCGACATGGTCACAACGACCCTTTGCTAAAGTTAAGTTTACCATTCCATCTTTTTTGGTCTTTATGATGCTGAAATATATCTTGATTGGGAGATGACGGTAGAGCGAAGTTTAATTCTCACTTGGTTCCCGAACAACATAGAGTTAGACAAGCCACTAGTGAGTTTAAGGACTTTGCTATTATCCGTGGAATGAATTAAGTAACATGCGCTACAACCCGATACATGGGAGCAGTTAAAAGAAGATATGCGTAATCGTTTTGTTCCTCCCACTTATAAACTTGAATTGAGAAAAATTGCAGCGCTTAGAACAAGGTGATCGCTCTGCTCGTGACTATTATGCTGAGCTTCAAAAGGGTATGATGCGTTGTGGGGTTGTTGAGGACACGGAGGATAAGATTTGTCGTTTCTACGGGGTTACAGCGTGAAATTCAGGACATTGTTGATTATAAAGAATTTACTACTATCAACCAGTTGTTCCACCTTGCTATGCTTGCAGAAAAAGAATTGCAGGGACGCAAGGAATCAGCGAAGGCACGCACTGAACGACCCTTCTACACGCCGCGAACGACTACATCGGCGGGACTGCCCAAGTCTTCTTCGAGTTTCCGTTCTCCTCCACCACCTGTGAACAAGATTGCAGCAGCGCCACCGAAGCCACCTTCAAAAAATTCTTTGCAGGTTCCAGCCAAGAGTTCTTCTTCCGTGGCTTCAACGGGCCGCTCCTCCGACATTCAGTGTCATCGCTGCCATGGGCTTGGTCATGTGCAGAAGAATTGCCCTAGCCAACGGGCATACATCGCCACAGAAGATGGAGGCTACATCAGCACTTCGGATGTCGAGGAGGATGATGATGTTGCTGCTGCCTCGGACGACAATGGCGGTGGTGACGACGACATGGTCCTGGTGGGCGCCCACAGCGACGCTACGAGCATCATTGTGCAGCGAGTCCTCAAAGACACAGTACAACAAACTGATAAGCTTCAACGCCATAATTTGTTTCAGACTTTCTTCGCAATCAAGAACCGGCGCGCACGTGTCATCATTGATGGAGGAAGCTGCAACAACTTGGTGAGTTCTGATTTGGTCAAGAAGCTTGGCTTGACCACGCGACCGCATCCACATCCATACCATATTCAGTGGTTAAATGATTCTGGGAAAGCTAAGGTAACACAAACATGCCGAGTCTATTTTTCCATTGGTGGTTATGCTGATCATGTTGATTGTGATGTGGTTCCCACGCAAGCATGCTCTCTTTTATTGGGTCGACCTTGGGAATTTGATAATGATGCTTTACACCATGGTAGTAGTAACAAATACACTTTTATGCATAAGGGAAAGAAAGTTACTTTACTGCCTTTGACCCCAGCTGAGATTATAGAGGCCGATAGGGAGAGAGTTGCTGCTGCTAATGATACAAAGGAACATGATAAATCTGAAAAACAGCAAGTAATCCATTTGAAAAATTCTGTTCTGCTTGCCACAAAATCAGACCTTGCTGAAATTGATGATGTTCATGATACATGCTATGCTTTTGTGTGCAAAGATGCCTTATTTTCTCTTGATAATATGCCTTGCACTTTGCCTGCTCCTGTCACTAACCTTTTGCAGGAGTTTAGCGATGTTTTCCCTGATGAGATACCTCCAGGACTTCCACCCATTCGAGGGATTGAGCACCAGATTGACTTGATCCCTGGAGCAAGTTTGCCAAACTGTGCGCCGTGACAGACCAATCCTGAAGAGACGAGATTCAGCGACAAGTCCAAGACCTTTTGGACCGTGGGTATGTACGTGAGAGCCTTAGTCCTTGTGTTGTTCCTGTTCTTTTGGTTCCCAAAAATGGTTCTTGGCGTATGTGTGTAGATTGTAGAGCCATTAACAACATTATTATACGGTATCGTCATCCTATTCCTAGGCTAGACGACATGCTTGATGAGTTGTGTGGTGCTATAATTTTCACAAAGATTGACTTATGTAGTGGATACCACCAAATAAGAATGAAACTTGGCGATGAATGGAAAACGCTTTTAAAACTAAGTTCGGCTTGTATGAGTGGTTAGTCATGCCTTTGGGTTAACTAATGCACCTAGCACTTTCATGAGATTAATGAACGAGGTTTTACGTCCTTTCATTGGCAAATTTGTGGTCGTTTACTTTGATGATATCTTGATTTATAGCAAGTCCATGGATGAACATTTGAATCACTTACGTGCTGTTTTTAATGCTTTGAGAGATGCACGCTTGTTTGGTAACCTTGAGAAGTGCACCTTTGCACAGATCGAGTCTCTTTTCTTGGCTATGTTGTGACTCCACAGGAATTGAGGTTGATAGAGCCAAGGTGGAGGCGATATGGAGTTGGCTCACGCCCACGACGGTCTCCCAAGTGCGGAGTTTTCTTGGCCTTGCAGGATTTTATCGCCGCTTTGTCAAAGAATTCAGCACCATTGCGACACCGTTGATTGAGTTGACAAAGAAGGGCATCGTGTTCCATTGGGGGCCATCACAAGAGGAGTCCTTTAATCTTTTGAAGGACAAGCTTACACACGCACCATTGCTCCAACTTCCAGATTTTGGTAAGACTTTTGAGCTCGAATGTGATGCTAGCGGAATTGGTATTGGTGGTGTTTTGATGCAAGAAGGCAAACTCGTTGCCTACTTTAGTGAGAAATTGAATGGTCCTGCTCTTAATTATTCCACGTATGATAAAGAATTGTATGCTCTTGTTCGTTCTTTAGAGACGTGGCAACACTATTTATGGCCTAAAGAATTTGTCATTCATTCCGATCATGAATCACTTAAGCATATTCGTAGTCAAACCAATTTGAATCGTAGACATGCTAAGTGGGTTGAATTTATTGAATCTTTTCCTTATGTCATTAAACACAAGAAAGGGAAGGATAATGTGATTGCTGATGCTTTGTCTCGACGCAATACCATGTTGTCTCAACTTGATTGTCGCATTTTTGGTCTTGAAACTATTAAAGGACAATATGCTCTTGATGCTGATTTTAAGGATGTGTTGTTGCATTGTAAAGAGGGACAAGCATGGAATAAATTTGTGATCAATGATGGGTATTTGTTTAGAGCTAACCGCCTATGCATTCCAGTTGGATCCGTTCGTCTTTTGTTGTTGCAGGAGGCGCATGGAGGCGGTTTGATGGGACATTTTGGTGCTAAGAAGACAGAGGACATTCTGGCCACACACTTCTTTTGGCCAAAGATGAGGCGAGATGTTGAGCGGTTTGTGGCTCGCTGCACTACATGTCAAAAGCTAAGTCTCGCTTGAATCCACATGGTTTATATATGCCTCTTCCTGTTCCTTCTATTCCGTGGGCGATATTTCTATGGACTTTGTTTTAGGATTGCCCAGACTAAGAGGGGAGGGATAGCATTTTTGTTGTTGTGGATCGCTTTTCTAAGATGGCTCACTTTATACCATGTCATAAAACCGATGATGTCGTTCATATTGCTGACCTCTTTTTCAAAGAGATAGTTCGCTTGCATGGTATGCCTTCTACTATTGTTTCAGATCGTGATGTCAAGTTCTTGAGTCACTTTTGGCGTACTCTATGGAACAAGTTGGGTACAAAGTTATTGTTCTCTACAACATGTCACCCACAAACCGATGGCCAAACCGAGGTGATGAACCGCACATTATCTACCATGTTGAGAGCTATTTTGAAGAACAATTTGAAGCTGTGGGAAGAGTGTTTGTCGATGTTGAGTTCGTGATATAATCGAGCGGAACACTCCACCACCAAGGTAAGTCCTTTCAGGTAGTGTATGGATTCAATCCCGTGCCCCTATTGATATTTTACCTTTGCCTACTAGTGAGAGAGTTCATAATGATGCTAAGGAGCGTGCTGATTTTATTGTCAAAATGCATGAGACTACTAAGGCCAACATTGAAAAGATGAATGAAAAATATAGGATTATTGGTAGTAAAGGTAAAAGGAAGTTAAACTTGAACCGGTGATTTTGTTTGGTTGCACTTGAGAAAGGATAGATTTCTGACTTAAGAAAATCAAAATTGATGCCTAGAGCTGCTGGTCCTTTTAAGATAGTTGAGAAGATAAATGATAATGCATATAAACTTGAATTGCCTCCCGAGTTTGGGGTTAGTCCCACCTTTAACATTTCAGATTTGAAGCCATACTTGGGAGATGAAGATGAGGCTGAGTTGGGGACAACTCCGCTTCAAGAGGGGAGGATGATGAGGACATCACTTCTTCTGGATACACACAACACTCCTTCACTTGACATTCAAGGACCAATCACTAGAGCTCGTGCCCGACAATTGAATTTACAGGTGAGCTCGTTCCTAAGTACTTCTTTTTGTTCATTTGAGAATAGATTGCTACCTAATGATTTAATTATGATTAGGAACCATGGAGAGGACCTAGAAGTACTTGGAGAAGGGCTACGGGACGCACAAGTCCAGCAAGGGCGGTCGAATCATGTTGGAGGCCCAACTCAAACCGACTTCGAATCCAATTCGGAGTCCAGGACCAGACCGCACTAAAACGGACGCCCAGATGGCATCTGGACTCCGTTTTGGACGTTCTACATATGTATGGAAAACTGAGAAGACTACCTTTCCAATGGATTTGGTCCCATGTCAAAATTCCTTCTGAGTCAATGGGAATCGTCGAAACAAGTGGGCGTCCAGAATCTGTCAGGGTGCTGCGCCACCGTCTTTTGGGCCGATCGGCTTTGTATCGTGTTGGAGCCCATTAGGGGCGCGTCCAGGGGTTTTGCACGCCCCTAACTCCTCTATATCCAGCCGCCACCCCCACCATTAGGGTTTGGGTTTTGCTTAGATCAATTTGTCTTTGAACAGATTCGCCGTTCATCGGTTTGTGAGACCCCAACTTTCGAGTGCTAAATCAATACATCTGCAATTCAGTTGTGTTCTTCCTTGTTCTTGCTTGTGTTCTTTGATTCGCAGGCAAGGATTAGCCTTCTTGGTGAGGTCAACCGGCTGCGCACGTTGATAACCCGAGGAGACGTGGTGCTGCGATTGCGGGTTCGAACGTGTCGCTCGAAGCCGGATCGATTTGTGTCGCGCCTCCACCAAATCGAACTTACCTAACCTGTTGGAAGATCGGACCCCGCCCCATCACTACCCTCTCTTATCCCTAACTCCTATTCAGGTCTCTGGGGCTTTATGGACTTTTGGTCCAACAGATGGGCTCGCTATCTTTGATGGCTTTTCTACTACGGAGGTAAGTTAGAAAAATATGGACGTTGGATTTCTCTATCGCTGTATGACGACGCCACATAAGGGAGAGGCGCCAATCAGCCTCGCATAGCCTAGGAACCTCTGAGCGCTATTGCTTTGGAATTTCTAAAGCCAATGGCTCACGGCAAAACTCTTATTTATTTCTTTTATTCTCCTTTGGATAGTTTCATTTCTTGCTTTTTTTGCATTCCAGTGGTATTACACCCAGTCACATAACAACCCAACTATTCGGTACTCTTCCTTGCCTCTCCTCTTCTTGTCATGGCAGTAGATTAGTTGTTTAGGTGGTGTTTGGTTTAGGGGATATCCCAGGATGGGATGGACCCAACCGTTTTTTGTAGTGTTTGGTTTGTAGTATTTAATGGAATGAGCTAAACCTAAAAGAAGAGATACCATAAAAAAATGGGTTGAAACCATCCGCCCAAATCGAGCGAACGGTTGCAACCCACTTTTTCTCCTCGCGCGGCTCTGCCCTATCGTCACCCCCGCCACCCCGCGCATTCACCCGCGCGCAGCTTTTCCCCATCTCCCGCCGCCCGCGCTCTTCCCCATCGCCCCGCCGCCCGCGCTCTTCCCCATCTCCCCGCGCCCGCGCCGCCTCGCCCTTCCCCATCTCCCTCGCTGCGCCGCCTGCCCTTCCCCATCTCTCGCCGCCGCCGCGCTCTTCCCCATCGCCCGCCGCCCGCGCCTTCCCCATCTCCCGCCGCCCCCTGCCCTTCCCCATCTCCCCATCGCGCGCGCCTGCACTTCCCCATCCCCTCTCGCCGCCCGCGCTTTCTTCCCCGCCAGATTCAGCCAGATCCAGTCCCGGTTATGTGACACAGCTCTAGATTTTATTCCTTACTTCAAGAAAATGAAAGATAAATCCTTTTGGGGTTTGTGTCCCACTAGAAATTGAAGATTGATGCTTTTGCAATTAGAAAGCTCGTCCCGAGAGACCTTCATGGGTTTGGAATGTTTAATCAAAATTTTGGTGATCAATGAGCACACATACATATTTGAAATTTAATTTCAGGGACAATACTTTCTATACCTTGTATACATGAAGTTCCATCCGGTCTGAACATTGAGCTTAGTTACAAGAAAACCTAGTTACTGAAAGTCTGAAACCATGCGAACTTGCATTCGAAGTAAACTGAAAATTCCACCACAAATGACTCTTCTATAAAACTCTGGTACAAATGACTGTGAGCAGAGAGGAGGATCTGGAGACAGAGAAGAGGCTTGCAAAAATGCTCAAGGTGAAGAAGGGAAAGCTGGGAGGTCCAGATGATGGTATGGATGGTCTTTTTGGACCTCGGATTTGGTGGTGACTTGGTTCAGATGATGAAACAAAAGAGTATGATTGGAAGGTGGCGGATGACACTAAACTAGACAAGAAGAAACGGAAAAGGAAAATAAGAAAGTGAAGAATGATGCCATGGAGGAACCGGATGATGGAGGCATGGAAATGGTTGAAGAAAATGACGGAGAACTTCATGAATCTGAGGATAGAGAGCCTAATGTAATTCAACTACCCACAGAATCAAAAGCGAGGTATGTACCTCCTAGTCTGCGCTACATCCAAATCAGAATCGAAGAGATCTCTCGATGCACTGAGAGTGAGAGGTGTGACTTTTGAGTTCCATCTTTTATTTGCTTCTATGTAACGTGTTTCGTATCCATTTTGTTTGGGAGTGTGTTATCATATATGACCTAATGTTTGGATTGCATCAGACTTCGAACAGCTCTCGAGTCAAACGTGGAGTCTATTACTCAGAAATTGCTGCACTTTTCCGCGTATAGTCCTATATCACTCTTTTTCATTCTTCTAATATTTTCTTGCAGATGTTTTGTTGTAGCTTGATTAATCACAAGGTACTGTCTTCTCGTTTTTTGCTATTTATCTATTCACGCCGCCTGCCAAGTGTCGGTCACGATAATTGGTGATGAAGTTTTTGGCAAGTTGTTCCCGAGGACCTCGTGGCAACAAACAGCTTAAGGATCTTCCCATTAATCATATATATCCCATGTGTCTATAGACCTTTTATGTTTCTCTAATTTAAAGTAGGAAGTGATGGATGTTTGTTACTACCAAACTAATGAAATTGCTTCATTTGTTCAGTATGTCAGATTTGCACCTTTGTTGCAGTATGGCATGCTTGGTTGGTATGGACTTCAGTGCTAAGATCCTTGCTTCTCTTGCAAAGTCATTTGAGGTATGTCTGTCCGATTAAGATAAAGATGAATTGTTACCTGTCTCTGCCTAAAGTATTTTTTTGTGCTCGAGTGATGATTCCAGTTCATTTCTATTTTTAGATAAGTTGATATGTTTTCTTATTTTTACCTTGTGGCAGGATGAGTACTCAAAAGAAGATGGTCTGTCTCTCAGAAATCTTACCTCATCTGCTCGTTATTTGTGCATATTTGATGTCGTTTCAAGGTCCGCATTTGAATACAACAATATAACATGCTTCTTTACTACCACTTCAAGATAAATTTTGATAATCTTGTCTAATATTGCAGTGATCTTGTATATGATCTTCTCTCGCTGAGCAAGCGATTGACAGAGCTGGATGTCTCTACAAGATTGACCATCTTGCAGTTGTATGACATTAATAATGTCTTACTCCGTAGTCCATAATAATACACAACTTACTTATTGAACTCTGCACAATTGTTCCTCTATTTGAGTACCATACCATGTTCTCTTTCGAGTGAAGCCGAGGATATGTTTTCATCCGATCAACAGTCGTGGAATGAAGCTACGGGAGATGACCTGTGCAATGAAAGATTTTATCCTTGGTATTCGAACTCAGAATCAGCTTGAAATCACACTCACCTGGTCAAGAAGATGGAAAAGCAGAGATACATAGCAAAAGAGTAAGTTCCTTTGTTTATTGCACCTATTCGAGAAGCATTACATGTCACTTAGTTTTTAGTTTGGTGTCTTGTATAACTTGGTGTCTTGTAACTTACCATGCAGATGGAATTTATGCTCGACACAATATGTGACATTAAGAACAACAAAAAGGCCCAAAGAGGATCCTTCACACCACACTCGATAAAAAGTGGCTTCAAAAGGTTTTACCGAACTTATTGCCCAAGATCCGAAGTATAAATTGTGACATCGTAAATGCAGACTTTTCTGTCCATTTAACACTTAGTTCTGTTTTTACATGCCCGCACTGAAGGCGTAAGATGTCCTCTTGCGCGGATAAAGTGGAGTAAGCTTTTGGACCCGAAAAGAAAGGGCAGTGGTGGTTGTCCGGGATGTTTCATGCACAGAGGCAATATTGAAGATGTTGCAGCTTATCGCAAGGATGTTGTAGAGGCACAAAACTGGTTCAGCTTTCAACTGCTCAATGGATGAACACCGACCTACGAAGAGCAATCTTTGCATTATGATGAGTGCCAAGACTATGTAGATGCTTTTGAGAAGCTCTTGAGGTCTGGACCTTTCTCGGGAAGCAGCATGCATGTTCTCAGACGATGTGCCGCTTTGTGTGTCTCTCTCAATATTACTAATGCCTTTTCCTCTATTGGTATGCAGGATCGGAAATTATAAGGGTCATTGTTGATTGTTGTCTGCAAGAAAAGGTGTTCAATAAGTATTACATCCTTGCTTCCAAGCTATGCAGCCATGATAAAAATCACAAGTTCACTTGCGGTATAATAGTGTATTATTTGTCATTTTTGTTATCTACTCTAAACCTGTTCGCCTCACAAATTAGTGAATTACTGTTTTGCCGATAGTGCAAGTGGATTTCTTTTCCTAATATAGTAACTTAAATTATTAAACGTGCAGAAGATGATTGATATCCTGTTATGACGCAGCGATTTCGATTAATGTTAGTTGACTTGTGTTCTCCAATGCTTCCATTCTGTTCGTGACACCAATCTTTTTCATAGTGGTACTAATGCTAACACGGCTGCCTTTCTGATAGACAACATGGGCTAACGTTATAAAGAACCTTGCCTGGCCTTATATGTACGGCTTGTTCATTGCTTTGTGCAGTAGGTGATGAGAGAAGTTTCCTTCATAGTTTTTTTTAACTATGTTTTCCCTGGTTTTTTCTGGTGCCATTGCAGTACTGCCTCTGGGATCATTTTAAGGAGCTAGATACAATGGATTTGAATCGATCCATGAACCTTGCAAATCTAGTTGCAGAGATGCTAGCAAATTTCACGCTCTCCCTTGCAACATCAAGGTTGTCAACTGGCAAACCCAATGGAGACGACTCCAAAAAGGATCATGCATTTCCGAATGCTGTTTGAGACCTTACTAAAGAAAGATGATGCACTTGTGTGGAACGTCTTTACCCGTATTGCTGGGCTTCCAGAGCTTGAAATCTTGAGAGATGGCATTGTGCTGTTCATCAAACAGCATGTGGTTGCTAAGGACACTGGGAAGGACTTGGCTGGCAAATTCAAGATTGCTAAGAAGGCGCTTGCTAATGCTGCCGGGGTTCTGATGTAATTTGTCTGGACCTCCTTTTTGTCCCCTCAGTTTCTGTATCCAGTCCCGGTTATGTGACACAGCTCTAGATTTTGTTCCTTACTTAAAGAAAATGAAAGATAAATCCTTTTGGGGTTTGTGTCCCACTAGAAATTGAAGATTGATGCTTTTGCAATTAGAAAGCTCGTCCTGAGAGACCTTCATGGGTTTGGAATGTTTAATCAAAATTTTGGTGATCAATGAGCACACATACATATTTGAAATTTAATTTCAGGGACAATACTTTCTATACCTTGTATACATGAAGTTCCATCCGGTCTGAACATTGAGCTTAGTTACAAGAAAACCTAGTTACTGAAAGTCTGAAACCATGCGAACTTGCATTCGAAGTAAACTGAAAATTCCACCACAAATGACTCTTCTATAAAACTCTGGTGCAAATGTTCATTGGATACATCGTAATAAAATGGAGGGGGGGGAACACTAGGGAGAAGTCTCATTGCTAGCATCATCATCATCGGTTTCGAGTCCTGCCCATCTGATCATGGAGAAGAGGAACCCTTTCAGGTTCACCTTGCCACTCCTGTTCAGGTCCATCTCTTCTGCAACAACATAAGACAATGGCATGTTCACTAAACAACTAATCTACTGCCATGACAAGAAGAGGAGAGGCAAGGAAGAGTACCGAATAGTTGGGTTGTTATGTGACTGGGTGTAATACCACTGGAACGCAAAAAAAAGCAAGAAATGAAACTATCCAAAGGAGAATAAAAGAAATAAATAAGAGTTTTGCCGACATAGCCATTGGCTTTAGAAATTCCAAAGCAATAGCGCTCAGAGGTTCCTAGACTGTCTGAGGCTGATTGGCGCCTCTCCCTTATATGGGCGTCGTCATACAGCAGTAGAGAAATCCAACGTCCATATTTTTCTAACTTACCTCCGTAGTAGAAAAGCCATCAAAGATAGCAGAGCCCATCTATTGGACCAAAAGTCCATAAAGCCCACAGAGACCTGAATAGGAGTTAGGGATAAGAGAGGGGTAGCCTAGTCATTGCATAAAGCCAAGAGAGAGTCTCACAACCATGTCCTTATAAGCAAGCCAAGAGAGAGTCTCACAACCATGCCTTATAAGCAAGCACAGACAAGCAGTGGCCTACACAAAGCTCCTCGCCTCATACTCGCTTTCTTTCCCAACGGAAAGCCAAGCTAGAGAAGGCAAAGCAAGCCACACACAATCAAAACACCCATTTTCTCTCAACCCAAAATCGAGAGCATCCTAAAAGAAAATCGAGCCTTGCTAGGCCACCAACAACCAAGCCAAGCACCATTTCACTTTTCCTCCCAAACCGAGAGCAAGCCACCGAGAGGAAGAGAAGAGGAAGAGGGAATTTGATGGAATTCGATGCTTTGTGTCTCAGACGCTGTGTGCTACGCTCTTTCTTTTTGTGTGTTATTGTAGATAGATTGGTGGCGCTGACCGAATAGCCTCCGAATAATCAAGGATAGGTCGTTGGTTACTCGCTTCCTTTTTTGCTCTCTTGATGAGGCATCATACAAACGGAAAAGGGTAGCACAAAGAACATTCCTTTTCGATATCTTGTGCTTTGATTCAGTTGTATTTGCTGATGATGTCATTGAATGGCGGTTAGGTCTTGTGATGGAATGTGTACATATTATATATTGAGCATTGCTCCATTTATGGGGAATTGTAGAGGTGATATTTGTTTAGTTGTTTTGGTATGTTTAAAATGTTTAAAGTGAGAATGCTAAAGGATTAACGTTATTTATTACCCCTTTTGTTCCTAAAATAGGGTCTTGATTCTTTGTTATCTTTTCATGCTCTGCAAGAGACAATAACCATTGATTGTTACCATAATATTTTAGTAAAAGCTACACAAATATAATATTATGAATGTTTTTTTGTCAAGATCCAGTATTCTCCTTTTCAAAAGGCCAATCTTATTATTTTTCTATTTTCTATATGCTAGTGTTCAAAGTTGAATGCACAGAAAAGGATTTATATTTAAGAACTGAGGAGCATTGGTCTTTTCTCGATGGCAAATGAGGAAATAAATGCAATTTTAGCAGCTTTTTCGCATTAAACCGTGTATTTGTGGCTACTCTCTTAGATATCCAAACACCGATAATTGGTAGTCATGACCAGCTCACAACATTCACTTCCTCCCTTTGTTTAGTTCAGCCGTTGCTCTGTGGCATTTGTTTAGTTCACCATGTTGCTCAGAGTGCATCGCTTTCTCTTTCCTCTCGCACCGTGTTTACTTTTTCATTTTTTAATTGTTTCACCGGGAGTTCCTTAGCAAAGGTTCTATGGATATTTTATCGGGAGTTCCTTAACAGAGGTTCTATGAATATTTTAGTCCTATATAGATTAATGAGATACTTTCATGAACAAAAGAAAAGGAAAGCCCACTAGTACTATTCATTCTAAAGGTTGTCTCAGATTCGACTAAATTGTTTATGATATGGACAGCTTATATTTATTGGTTGCCTTTTTTTTAAATTCGGTTGCCTTGTATGTTCATATTTCATAGTTGTGTATTAAGGATTCCTCCCGAGTTAATGTTTTTGTTCAGATTTCTTTTTTGGATTGCTTGTGGACCCTCCTTCATTGATATGTACCATTTATTGTTGAGTGTTTAATTTATAATTCCGAGTAGCCGCTTTTTGCTGATAACAAAAATGATATTGCATTTCAGTTATTGGACATTAATTATCTTTGGTGGATGAGAACCCGCAATAAAGAGTGCAAGTGTTTGATAAGGTTTCACAAGCTGTCCGAGAGGTTCGAAGTTGCTACCCTAGAAGATTATTTCCCATGCTGGTGGGTAAAGGAAAAAGGAAAGGTGGCTTGCTTAATCGAATCAAGACATGTCCAAATCTACTCTGTTAAACCAAGGAAGAACTTTGAATTGCAGAACAATCTGCAACCAACTTAACAATAACAAATGCATTGGAAGTTGTGGACAGGTTAATCTCAATCAATGGCGGGTATCATCTCAAGAACCAACCCCAAATAAATTAGAAACAGCAAAACCACCTATTTCAAGTAAGAGAGGAACTCTAATATTGGTGAGAAGGTTGACCGTAGTAGAAGTTCCAATGGAAGGGCGAAATCTTTGCATGGGTGGATAGCCACGAGGATGATGGGGAGGTGATTTTTTCAGAAAAACAAGGATATCTTGTTGCGCAAATCAGCCAAGAGAGGGAAATCAAAGTCTCATTTTCCTGTGGCAAAGAGATGCTCCACAAAAATTGCACTGTGAAAATAAAATAGGGAATGTAAAACAGAATAAATTTCAAACTATGTGGGGTTTGAAACTTTGTCGATTCAAGACTACTCAAAAGTGATGTGAAGAGTAAGCGGGCTTCTGAAAGAGGACTAAGAAAACCTTTGAAGGACTTAGATGATGTATCAAATGCCGATCTTCTAAGAACAGCAGAAAAGGTCGGTGTAGCTTTGCATGATGTTGGTCCGATACTCAAATGGCTCTTGAAGCTATAGAGGCACCGCACAATGTTCACCGCTAAAATTTTGTCACTAAAGGTGAACCTCCATTGATAGAGAGATGAGAGATGAGAAGTCTAAAATAGCAAAAGTCATTCAAAGAATAGCCCTCCTCAAAATAGAATTAGCGGCATCCAGAAGGTGTCACGACACGTTCTAAAAGAAGAAAAGTAACGAGCTGAACCCCAAGCCTCGTAAAGAAAGAAATAGAGGATCAAAATGCAAGAAAATTCAAAAGATCTCAGAGCAAAGGCAAAAGATAAGGAGGCAAAATCAGTACCAGAGAAGGGTAAAGTTTCAAAAATATTTCTTGATGGAAATAAGTATCATGGTACACCCGTTGCTCACCGTACAAGACACTGTGGTAAAAATAATCTGTATGAATATACTGAGTTATGTTCTCATAAGCACTTAAAGAGAGGCATGAATTTGACAGTGACATTTCCACAATTTTAGAAGTACAAAATAATCATATTGCAAATGAACTCGCGAATCGATTGTTAGTGAGACCAAAGAATCTAGTTCAAATTATGTTGAAAAGAAAGCACAGAGCATACCGTAGATAATGCTCTGTAATATTCAGCAATGTAGGGATGAAAGCACACATCGTATCAAAGCAAATATCGCCGTAACCTTTATCCATGCATAGGTGAACTAACAATCGATGTCGCGCAGAGAACCCCAAACAGAGAAGAACACCTACAAGAATGGTACAACAAAGGCTCTGCACTTACCCAAACCGCCACAGATCATGAAATAACACCGTAGTGGCAAGACCATCCAAGAAAAGGCGGTTTTCATTAGGAGTGTTTCAACTACTAAAGTATGCAAAGAGGGAAACTTCCAATGGCGATCAACTTCTATGTCTGTCTAGTATTATCGCAAAATCATTGGTCGCTTCTCCTATACTTAATTCTTCTATAAGAGTTGACAAAGAAACTTCGTTTCAGTAGCTCGACAATGCATGAAGGAACCATCCAACGCCGACGATACAAGCAAATCACCAAAAGCAATTCTCAAGTTCAGAATAGTGCCCCAAAACACCTTCTAAAGTGATACATGAATTGTCACCTACTTTCACTCGAAATCCATCAAAAGCTTCAAGTAGGAGCTTGTCAAAACCCTCTGCCATAGAACTGCTGAAGTTAGATCATGAAAATGTACTATCAAATCGACAACTAAAAGATTCTCGTAGAAGGAAAGATATGACCAGTTCCAGTATTTTATTCAGCCATCATTTGGATCGTGATGTGATCAAGCATCGAAGAAGGTAGCTATATTTCTTTGTTGGTACATTCTAGTCATTAATTATTTGAAATGAGGTATATTCGTAATGGTCTATGTTGTAGATCTTGGCACGCTTGGGAGTTCGTGAAGCATTTTCCATGTCGATGCAACACACTTTGTGGCGATAGTTTTTCCGCACAAAGAATATGCTAGAAGCAATAGCTCTTGGCAAACCGGTAGTTACATCAATGTGGCTTGAACGCTGCGGACAAGCAGCTGTTTTATTGATGATAAGAAGTATATTCGAGGATGCCAAAAGGAAAGGGAGATAGGTTTCAGATGCCTATATCATCGGCCTCACTTGCAAGCATCCTCTCACTGGTAAAATGAATCAGATAGTTTTGTTTTGTCTCAATCTGCCTAGGTCAAAAATTAATTCATTATTATAAAAACACTTACAGGGAAAAGAGTGTTTGTAACACCAATGTGAAGCCAAGTCGAGAGGTGGTGACTAGCTTGGTTTCAGATCTTCAAGGCGTGTTATTGCTATATGTTCTTTTCCAAATATACTTTCAGCTGTTGTTTGTGTTTAAATTACGTGTTAACAATCACCGGATGATATATAAGATCAGATATACAGATTTGTGTCAAGCATCATTTCCTAGTGCCAATTTTGCAATTTGTATGGCAAGGTCATTTGAAGCAAATAAACTAGGCAACTATACACAGTGGAAAAGCCTCAAAGCCTATTAGCAAAGTTATCGTGTTAAATGGTTGATGAATTATTTCATACAAGGAAACTATAAGTTTTTCACGTATGTAATAGCATAAGTTCGTTCTTACCACCCAAGGGTTCTGTAATCAGTGGTTCCATAGCACTCTTTAGATTATTTTTATTTTAGGCATTCGATCTTATGAACTTGTTTTTGCATTTTCAACGTGCTTCCATGTTTGCCTTATTTGTGCATAACCCAATGCAATGTGACACTTCACAATTTATTTATGAGTAGGCAATCATTATTACACTTCGTCATTTGTACATTGCTAGAAGGTTGCGGCAACACCGTTGAACTTGGAAAACTCAGATCTCCAAGATTTAATATGAGCGCAATATAGAAGTCCCTATCCATTTCCATATGGATGTGAATTCTCCTCATGCAATAGCTGTTGGAATAGTGTAATCGGATTGTTGGTTTTGTGACACATCATCAAACCGTGACTCCAAAGCTCTTTAATTTTTCCTGCATATTTGTAGATGAGTGAAATGCCTAAATACACATTTTTGGGTTTCTTTACAGTTAATGTTTCTAGGGTATTAGACACCACCACAACCTTTGTTCAGTTACTTTTTCTTTCCCTTTGTTCTACATTTTTTCAGCGTTCTAGTGTTTAAATATCATTCTCCATGACACAAGAATGCACTATATGGGAAGAGTTATCTCATCCAAGTAAATAGCTTAGTTCTCCTTCTAAGTACTTTGTATGGAAACAATGCATGTAATCACCCATCCATGTGTTTGAACCTTTATCGGGATGTGTGTTTTGAGTTTGGTATCGTGTCCTTTGTTGACTGTACATTTCATCTCAAGAATTATCGCCCGCAGCAAATTAGCAAGTCAATTTATATTCCCAAGCTTTCTTCTTTAATAACAAGCATTTGTATTAATATATTTATTTCAAGAGCCATTAGAGAGGATTGGAAGGTCCATAACGAAGGAAAAGGAAGTACCAGATGACCTCATCGTTATATCATGTGAACAGGATTATGAAATCGTTGAACCGCTTCTAGAGAGAGGTTAGAATTAGTTATATCTCACATCTTGCTCAGACGCTATTTTCATCAAAGAATCCGGACAGCAAGCTAATGTACATGATGAACCAATAGGTGCCAGTGTTTTCGACACGCAGCTCGTACTAAATGGTATAATCATTCGAAGCTGGAGTATGAGAGGTTTGTGTGAAACAACGAGCCTGTGCAACCTCCACCCCACCATTGACCAATGCTCTTCCTCTCATTGTACTCAGCACCGCTTTTCTGACCGCACAAACAGACTCCGCCGACGCGGTGGTTGAAGGACGCAGCCCGCGGCCGGTTTGTACCAAAGGTCCAAGTGTCCATAGCTAAGGTTGGTGCAGGTATCCCAGCTGAACCATGCTTGCTCCTGCCTGCCCCAGACAAGACCAGTGTAAATGTATGTGCCATGGACGACGCCTCGCCTTGCGCTGGCCGCTATTTGCAGACCCCGTGCTCTGTCTTATTTCCATCTTGACTCTATCCAATTTTTTTTTAAATTTTATCTAATTTTTTTTCACGTTTGGTGGCTGGTTTCTGGAGAATGACAGGTTGTGTAAGGCTAGCTCAGTTTGTAAATTTGTAATTTGTAGGTGCTTTGTGTGTGTGTGTGTGTAGCTCCCCCCTTCTGAACCTCTGTTTAGTTACCTGCTGGCGAGTTATGGTCAATGATGGATGTGATCTCGCGATGCTGCTGTCCGTGGTATTGTTTCTGTTATCTGAACCTGTATGTACTCGGCTCTAATCCATACGTACGGCGTCGCGTCTAATGCATTGCAGAGCCTTATTATATTTGTCCTCCCCAGTACTCGTACGTTTGTGGACACGTAGCATCCCTGAAAACTCAATGCACTTTTGGGGAAAAAGGTGTATGTAATGTACCACAGCTGTTGTACATACGTATGTACGCAATGCATTATGCATATACCTCACGCGTATACGCACGTGTATTTGGTAAGAGTGCAAGGTTTCTCCTCCATGGACCTCGTGGTTTTTTAAGCTTTCAGCTTATCTAAGTTAAAAATATATTGGTTTTTAATTCTAATTTAATTTAATTTTTCTTTGTATAACAGTTTTTCTTAATTTTGTTTTATTTTTTCAGAAAAGGTAGCAACCGCCTAATTTCAGCTAAAAACCGTAATTTCTGTCAAAGCTGAAGACGTTAGTAGCGCCCGCCCCGCCCGCACCATCCTCGCCGCCCGCGCAGACGCCGCTTCGCTGGCCATCGCCAGCAGCTCGCCGACGGCGCCGGCCTTCGTGACGACCTTCAGCCGCCTCCGGGAGAATATCGCTTCATCCGAGCTCACGCCAGCGCCAAGGGCTCGCCGCGCTTCTACGGCGTCGCCGCCGAGCTCCGATCGCGCCAACAAGAAGCTCACCGGTGTGCTTTCCAAACTGCATTCCAAATCCTAACCCTAACCTGGATTTGTGGCTCGACGAAACCCTACATTCGTGAAACCGCCTAGTTGCATGTTGCTTCTGGCTTGCATCCATCTAGGCCCTTCTCCCTTTAGATCATCATTTGTTCTATTTGAATTAATCAATCGCGATTTCTTCTAGTCGATGCCACACGCCGTCCCGTATCCACTACTCACAATCCATTCGCCTCACAGAGGTTGTTTATTCCTCTCTCACACCACCCACTCGCCGTGTGTGCGTGTGTAAGCTTGCCTCATCGCTCGATAAGGTTCATCTTACGACTAACTCCTTTGTTTGTCTTCTTCTCACTATAGAATCTCTATCCCGAGTAGTTCTAGCAATTTACGTAAAATATTCTCGTAGTTTATAATGCAAATGTTTGCTCTATGCGCCTCTGGATTGTTTATTATCATGAGTCTTTTCCATTGTTTATGTTCGTAAAAGTAATGATGTGAACTGTCACATGTTGCATAATTTAAATGTTTGAGTTGCGCCTTTCGCAAAATAGTGCTATTTGGATCCTTGTCGTGGGTTCCATTGATGTACATGTCTACATGACACCTCCGAGAATGTTAGTTGCATAACGATATTAACTGAATACCAAATTATATAATAAATTCCAACTTGTATGCGTAATATTCATGTTACACTGATACCCCTTTTATACGTGAGTGGCTCTTAGATCGACGAGTTTGTAAGATACGGTGAGAGTGCACGGTATCGTGAACAAAGAAGATGAATCTCGAGAGAGAATCAAAATAATGATGTTGAAGCAACACGACGAGAGAGAAAATATTTGGCTAAACCGACAACAAAAGATTATCGCCATTTACAACCTTTTCGAATCTTGTAGGACCTCGTATCCTTACGCTATACAAGAATCCAATGCTAAAGAATATTCTAGCCTCTAATCCTCACGCAGGCCCTCTCGCTTTGGATTAGTAGGCTTGATTGTTTTGTTGCTTCTTCTTGGCTTGGTTTCTCCATGGTCACTCTCCAATGGTTTATATAGTTCCTGCAAGCCCTTCTCTAATTTAGAGTAGGGGTCATAATCCTAGAAGGATTAATCTATGACTATTTATAGCACATCTTTTTAAATCCTAAAACACTAGATATTAGTCATCATAATTCAACAATCTTCATCTTGACTCGTATTCGTGTAAGACTTAGAAGTTTTAGGCTTTGAATTACGCAAAACTTTTTTTTGTAGTTCTTGCTTGCTTTAAAATTGTGTTTTTTTGCTAAAAGAATTTAAAAATCTCTTATTCACCTCCTTTAATCAGTTATCCTTATCCTACATGTAACATACAAATTTCAGAGAACCAACACTCTTAAGACATGTTTTCTGAGGTGAAACATTGGAGTTAGGTTGTGGGCTGAACTAATAGTTATATTTAGTTTTAACTTACGGTTGCAATGTTGACACTAAAGACAACAATTAAACCTTTCGGAAGCTTGGTGTGTTCTAGTAAAAAATTTTGCCTTGAAATTTTGGACAGATATTGTAGACCTAGAGTGATCTAGACACTAAAATTTCATAGGTGTGTGTAGACCAGTGTTTAGGAAATCAGTGGGAACCGTCCTGTTCCTGACACATACTGAAAATAGCAGTCCCACCGAGATTTTGTGACCCTGAGGGAAGAGTTAAGCTTATGGCCGTTGGCTTTTGGTTAAAATTACGTTATAGCGTATGTTAGTTTTTTCTGAATCATTCAATTTTAAAAAATTAAAAAATTAAGAAAAAAATGAAAAAAAGATCATCATGCACAATACAAAGAAATAAGGTGAAAAAAGAAAAAGCAAAAAGTCAAAATAAGCCAAAAACCAAAATAAGCCGATGTATTCTAAATAGCTTCTGGCTTAAATAAGTCATTCGGAGCAGAGCCTTAGGTCCTAGATGACCCTCATTGGCTCCCATTTTGCATAGTTATCGCACTGGATAGGTCCGACCAAAAAAACTGCACCCAAAGGCCTCCACCGATCCGTTTAGGCCATTTGATCGCTCACGCAATTGACTCGCTTTGGACCACCAAACCCGGCCGAACCGGCGGTTTTTCCCGTGAACTGCTGAGATTCAACCGGTTGACCCGCACACGCCGAGAAATTACCTCAAAAATTGCGTCGCTAGACTTCGAATCGATCTGCAGCTTCAATGCTAGAACTAGTCGGACTAACCACCGGGCGGAGTTGTGTTTCTATGTAAAAGTAATACTTTAATGAATAACTAATAAATCTGCAAGCACCGCCCTTAATGCCATAATAAATTAATGAAAGTGGAACATTTTAATCGCTTTGTGCTATGTTAAATGTAACTAGAACCACATTTGTAGGGGATTAACACTTATGTTCACATATGCATTTTTACACGATATATACTACAACATGTTTTAATAAACGTGTGGTCCGACTAGCAAACCAATGACCCAAGATCTTGGCCGAGTCGATGACCATGCCGGGCTTGATAACTATACCATTTTGAGCGGAATGTGAATTAATACTTGTTAGGTATGTTCAAATATCACAATTTGAATATATTTGAAGAAACAACTAGCCAGAAAATCCGAAATCTGCCGAGATCGCTAATCGGGCTCGTTCGCGCTTTTTGCTAGCTAAATTGGTTTACTTAACATTTATGTAGGATCCGCTCATATTAACTTTTAGTTTTGATTTATGAATTGTAATAACTTGTAGAGAAACTGTAGAAAGAGATATTCGCGTGCGATTTTGGTTGATATAAATGAAGTCACTACAGGTGTACTACAATCGACTAGTAAACCCTGTCTTAAAAAGACACTTCGCTTGAAAGCTAGATATCGTAGAAAAGCCATTTAATGTATAAAAGTAGCTTTTAGAAGTCAATACTTACAGGACCGTAGATTCTTTTGATGTTGTCAGTGAAGTAAGCAACTCTCATGTTCATGTTATGAGTTTTTCCAGTACATAGCATGAGTTTTTATATAGTTAGATTTTGCAATATTGTCTAGATTACCCGGAAACTATTGCTTTACGACTTCAATACCAAAATTAAGAGGATTCACTAGAATTTTCAGAGAGGGCATGCTTATTGGACAGATCTTGACGCACTAGACTAGAGGGATGAGATTATGCAAGAAATTTGTAAATTGGTTCTTTTATGCGTGTTTCTGCTTCAAGTATATAATCATATGGATATTGAGTAATTTTTTGTTTAAAAAGATGCTTTTGTTATCTAGGCGCTTCGCATATCCATCCTACAGATGGTGCTTCTCATATCCCTCCTACTGCATGTAATGTTGCATGAGGTGCCACTTGACCGGCGCCTGTAAGTGTTCTTTGTCGATTTGCATGAGTTGTGAAGTTAATTTATGTGTAATGGTTGATAGCTTACAAGTATCCTTTTTACATTTTGGTGCTTTGCATTATGATCACTATGTGAATATCCATCATATCATACCTATGGTTGTTAAGTCGAATTCCTATAATTTATGCGTGTCATTTGCAACGAATTCATAGATTTGATTGATGACGCTTGAAGTCAATAATTTTCCTAGAGGGCAGAATTAGTAGTGGAGCTTTTAGGAAGTTTAGGGTCGGACGGTGGTTAAACTTGATTTTGATGAATAACCCGCTTGTATCGTAAATTGGTGAGAACAAGAGCTTTGGACATTTTTAATTGTAAAGCCTGAATTATGTTCTTGCTCGAACCAGAGTTGCAGATCTTTTGGGGCCAAGTGACCTGTTTTGATATTGGTGATGAGAGTTGTACCTTTGGATTTGGGAAGCTCACAACACGCTTGAGTGGAAAATTTCGGCCTGAAATTTTGAGCAAATTTTGGAGGTCTAAATAGGTGTGTTTACACTGCTGATGACTTCGCAAAGTGGTCTTGTGTTCATGTTTTGAGTTTTTGGGAAAAGGAGCATGGCATTTTTAGGAGTAACTATGTAAGTACATTTTACATTATATGCAAGAAAAGATGCAAATTGATGCTTTCATTTGTGTGTCTGCTTCCATTACATAGATATGAAGTATTTGCCTTAATTGCAATGTTTTTATTGTCTAGGTTCTTTTCATATCCCTGCTTATCCTGGAGAAAGGGCACCCGCTTGGGTCCCACTTTACCAAGCTGGCCAGGTGACCTTTGCTGTTTTTTGCGTGAACTGTCATGTGGGCTCTTATGTGTGTTTATGGTGTGCAAGTACCCATTTGTACGTTGTGGTGATATTTCATTATTACTATGCACGTTTCTGTTATGTTTCGATCATCTTGCATCTCATGAGACGGCAATGGAAGGTCATTTGGTTGAGTTCATATATGTTTATATATGTCTTATTTGATGAACTGATAAATCGAATCCATGAAACATGGAAAATAAGGCAAAGTTTTGTACATACTGAAATGTACAGTGCCTTGGTCTTGTCTCCCTTAGCCTCCTCATTCTTTATTTTTGCTTCATGTTTCCTATATTACAATTATGTCATTCTTAATAAAAGGAAAATTTATTTTTAATTATATTTCGTACTTGTTTCTTTGCAGTTAAAGGAAATTAGCATGTCACTTTTTGAGCAGGGGTAGAAAATGGTATCGGATGTGCATTCAACTTGTACATAGATACTGCCTCATCATACACTACCGGTCGCTCTGTTTTTTTTTGTCTTTTTTTGGAACCTTTTCTAATGTATATTAACCATGCACTGTAACCATATGTAGTATACTAGTTCCGCTATTCCTTGATGATCATGCGAACTCATGTTCACCGACAAATGATATTTCTAAGCTAACTAATATTACCCGTGGCGATTTCGAATGCATAAAACCTTTCTCGACATCCTTCTGTCTAATTTTGCTTTTCCCCCCTTCCCTTCCCCACGTTGGTCATATCATCAGAAAACTTACATATTTGCAAGATTTAAGTTTTCCCTGATATGTGAGTCACCATCCGATGTAGATGTTCATCGGCTATTCCTTCAACATCGAATTAGCCTTCTGAAATAGCGAAAATAATAGAATGAAATTTAGCACCTAAGAGTTTCAAGGAGGAAGGCATGAATTTCCCACATATACCCGCACTACATATATCTGTTACCACCATCAAATGTACCCTTGAGATTGGTACAATTTTTCAAAATTCAAACCACTAGTCCATCCTTCAATCATTGTAATGTATTTGTACAAATCTCGAGCTCAGATAGGGCTAAGAATTTGCATATGTTCAAGATTTTTCTGAATATTTCCGAGGAATTCTCAGATCTTTTTATTTGAGAGGATCGAGAATTATGTAGGAAACCACGGAATCTAATGCCATACGGTTTCTCACATTGTAAACCGGCCTCATCTGGGTCAGAAATGCAATATAATAAGTGGGTTCTTTTCAACTACGACTTATGACTGTAATTTATGATTTTTAGTCCTAGAGTAAATACTTGTGTAAATGAATCAATGTCATAAGTGATAAATCGCTTTAAAAACCGTCTCGATAAATCGCTTTAAAACGATAGCTAAAAAGACATTTTATTTATTTATTTGAGAGAAGTCATAAGTTATAAACTATAAATTGAAAAGAACTCGCCAATATCCGGTCTGTTCATTGTGGCAGTAGCTTTTGGTTGAAATTTTTGAATTTTGGATGTTTAAGATAGAGATTATAGAGAGAGATATTTGCATATGATTTTGGTCAGTATAGATAATAGATTTTTATTATGTACTATAATTAACTTTTAAACTTTGTTTTAAAAAAATACTCCGTTTAAAAGTTAGATACTACGGTAAAAATCAAAACCCATATCTAAAAGTGGAAAAGAACTTGTTCATATGTGCTTTAGATCTACGCGCCTCGGTTTGGGGAGGAAAAGTGAAATGGTGCTTGGCTTGGTTCTCATGGTGGCCTAGCAAGGCTCGATTTTTCTTTTAGGATGCTCTCGATTTTGGGTTGAGAGAAAATGGGTGTTTTGATTGTGTGTGGCTTGCTTTGCCTTCTCTAGCTTGGCTTTCCGTTGGGGAAAGAAACGAGTATGAGGCGAGGAGCTTTGTGTAGGCCCCGCTTGTACTGTGCTTGCTTATAAGGCATGGTTGTGAGACTCTCTCTGGCTTGCTTATAAGGACATGGTTGTGAGACTCTCTTGGCTTTATGCAATGACTAGGCTACCCTCTCTTATCCCTAACTCCTATTCAGTCTCTGTGAGCTTTATGGACTTTTGGTCCAATAGATGGGCTCTGCTATCTTTGATGGCTTTTCTACTACGGAGGTAAGTTAGAAAATATGGACGTTGGATTTCTCTCACGTATGACGACGCCATATAAGGGAGAGGCGCCAATCAGCCTCTCCTCCTCACCATCACCATGGGCCTCCTCCACAACTCCCTCCTGCTCCAAGGTCTCCTCCTCCTCTCCCAAGACGCTGCTTTAGACAGACGCGAACTTCTCGGGATTAACCTTTGATCCGTGGTGCAGGCGCGCTTGCGCGGCGGCCGCGCGCGCCGGTGGGGCGGCGCGCGTGGCGACGCCGACGGGGAGTACATGCGCCGCAACTACGCCAACAACGCCTCCGAGTACAACACCGCCATCGGTCTCTCGTCGCGCAGCAGCACGCCTCGAGAGCGAAGTCGTTGTTTCAGCTCTTGCACACCAGCTGTTTGACGAAATGCCGAGGAGTGGCATTTTTATTAAGTTGTTTTTGTTGCCTTGATGATTTAGTTTGGCCACGAGCATGCGCGAGCCTAATCGCAGTCGCCGCGACTCGCAGTGTCGCCGATTGTATGCCATGCACAATTGTACATGGCGTTATACGGTTATAGACCGATGTACGCTTTGCACACGAGGCATTTCAATGTTGGTGCAGCATGCACGCTTGTTTGGTGGTGTGGCCATCTTTGCGCTGAAATATTTGTCTATTCAATCACCGTAGTTGCTCAAATCTTGCTTGGTGCCATGCGTTGGTGAGCCCGGCCGCTAGTGTGCCACAATTACTCTCAATGACTTGCGTATCATGTGAGTTCAGGTGTTAGTACACATGTTTGTTCTGTTAAGTTTATAGCTTTCTTGATCAAAACAAAACATGCACTTGATCTCGTAATGTCAACCTCCCGCTTGACGTTATGAGAAATTGAGGTCCTTTGTCCCGTATTTCTTGATATAGTTGTGCGCTTTCTCCATTGTAGATATCCCATTGACTGGATATACACACAGATGGGCTTGTCAGTATGGCCAAGATCCAAGACGCTCAACATACCGATGCAATCGCTTTGTTTTCCTAACTTTGTTTTGCCTTTCATTTGTGGCACTAAGTCGTCACTTTTGGTTGGTGGCCATTCAGTAAAATGTATTTATATAACTTTCACCATCAACCACTTGATGTCCTATGTTAATGTCATTTTTCTGCATGGTTGTGCCTATCTTGAGTTTATGTTGCGTATGATGACAGCTTCCCATGTTAGAAACCTCTGCTTCCTTAGTCATCTGTGCTTTTAAGTCCGAATAGTTGTATTTGAATTGTTTTTGTGGCACTAACCTCTGTTTCCCATGAATTGTTTCCTTAGTCAAAGCAAGATAGAATATCATTATGAAATTTTTAAAAATAGAATAGTGAGAAAAATCATTATCTTAAAATAAGGCAAAAGCACAAGGCGAATGCAAACCAGATTTATTGCTGCATCAATTTGAATGCCAAGAAGATCCGATGTTCCATGTGCATATGGAGTGACTGGCTATTCCAAAGGAAAATAGTGTAAGCTCAATCATCCAATTAAACAAGATTACCTTAGAAACATATATAAAATTGAGCTTCACTATATGAATTTGTCTCTAAAATAATATTGAATCTACTGTCATGTTTCCAACAAGCTCGATGCGTAAAAATGATTTTTATTAACAGTGACTACATGAATACCAAACTAGTGATAACCATTTCTGGACCTAGCTAACATTAGAAAAAAGGGGGACGATATTGGCTATAGCAACACAGACTCTTCTCAAGACTTGTTGATATTTTTGGGAAATGAGGAAATCATTGCATAGATAAAATATCATCACTTTTCCTCCTTGTTGGGAAAGAGTCCATTCAAAAGTATTATGTAAATAAAACTGAATGAGCCAAGAGATAGGACCTCAATGCGTGATACAACGCCTTTGTTACAGATATCGTGTCTCCACCAAGAGGATATCCCACAACAAGCATCAATCTCGAGATAAACCATAAAAATAATGTTAGATGGCAATAAAAAGAAAGTATATGGCACACTATCCAACATCAATTAAATATTAAGAAATTTTTGCAAATATAGATACAAACAAGATAATGAATTCTCGCTTCATTTGCAGGAGAGTGAAGAACAACTTGAGCTCCAACAAAGATGTTTACACCATTGGCATGTTACCGAGAAGTACATGTTACTCCATCAAACACATCCGACATCACAATGAGTTACCCGAAGGCATGGTAAACGACCAAGGTGAAGTGGCTCTGCTCCTTGCCGCACTGGTCATTCTCGACGGAGAGCAATGCAAGGTCGCACTGATACCCCTAGCTAAAACCTGTGAATCAATTTATAAGAAGACATCGTATCAAGAAAATTTTGGAAAATATAAGCGAAATCATAACTAACAACCAACAGCTTCTTATTTCCAATGGTTACGACATAAATATACATATATATCTTATTTTAAAACATGCCCATAAGCTTTTCTAACATTAACTCTTACCATCAACGTATTTGCTAACTACAATATGGATGCAACAATTTCTCGATAAAAATTTTCTGAAATGAAACTTTGTTACAAGTGGGGACAACCCATGGTTCCAAATACGCGTAGAATCGGTTTTACCTGTGTCGATCGAGAAAAACCGCCGGTTTTTTATTTAATTCAAATTTGAACTTTTGAATGTAAAAATTAGTTTATCTAATGATATTTACATTATTTAGCACTAATAAAATGTATTAGGAAGATGCATGCACTTTCCGTGCTTGATTTCATACTTTTTTCCATGAATATATTAGGAATTTTCAAATTTTGAATGTAAAAGTTAGTTTTCCTAATGATATTTATATTGTTTAACACTAACTTTTACATTATGCGCTATGCCAAGATCAAATTCAGTAATATGTAGGTAGTTTTGAGGGATATGATACAATTGGAGCACTGAAGTATTAGTGCTAAATAATATTTATCAATGTTAAAGGTGTAAGTGATGCAATCCTAATCCGTCAACTTTGGAGATAAGTATGCATCAGTCTGAATACTTTTAGTTGTCATGCTACATGTATGGAAAGCTTTATGAGTCTATTTGCTAATTAACGTGACAAACGATGTGCCATTTGGACTTTCAAGGAGGGTTCATGGTCATTTGAATGAAGATTGCTCAGGCTGCTAGAAGTTGCGAAAATGATATGACTAATTATCTTCTTCATAATTTAGTTCAAATTGATTGTAACAGTATTTAGTTATCCTAAGAGTCTTAGTAATCATGTAATCCCCTTCCTATCTATATAAGGGAAGAAATGTAATGTGTTGAGCAGCTTTTTGATTGATATATGAACTTAGAATTAAGCAAAGCTCTTCTTTCCACCGGCTTATCCGGTTTTTCCACCGTTTTTCCAAGAATCGATCGGTTACTCGATCCGTTACCGGTCTCCTCCCGCCCCGCCCAAAAAATTCATTTCACAAAATTTAACCGGTTTTTTCTGGGATTTCCGGTAACCGGCCGTTATCGGATCACTCCTGCCGGCCGATTTGCCCTGCCCGTTTTTGATCCTTGGGACAACCATATGTATTTACAATCCTTTTCTATGTTAGACAATTAATCATCATAAGTCATGACAGCTACAAAAAGTTACTCACATGAACACAAATTACTTTTCCTTTTTATTAGATTTTTTAAGAATTCACAAGTCCCTAACATGGAGACTCCAATCTCACCAATATAGTGGAATGTAGTCAATCAACAAAGTTGGAAAGCCAAGTTGATATGCAATGGACGTTGATATGCAATGGACAAGAATAGTAACACCATGAGTAAAAGATTCCTCGTGAACAGGGTGTCTTACATAATGTTAGAAAAAGAACGATTCACCAGTACTGCATTGATTCAATGTGAACAATAGTATACATACACACACATGTACACTTAATATATACGTAACACTCCCTCAAACTCAAGGTGGATCAAACATGGAGTTTGAGTAGTGTTGTGGTTCTTAGCCCGGCATCTTAGGTAATATGTGTGAGAGGGTTGGGTAGAGTCTTCAACTCCCAACGTGGCTCTCCTCAATCCCCTCCTCTCTCCGACAACAACCTTTAAATAGTGGGTGAAGCAACGGTCCTTGTCCCGCGCCAAAAGATGCCTCAACACTTTGGGTGATAACTGCTCGACAAGAGTTATTGTCGAGAGATATGGTGGCCTGCTCGCGTGGCAAACGATTGATGTCGAGAGAGACTATGTGTGGTTATTAAGAATAAGCACACATTCTAACCGCCTTGTCAAATGCACCCACGACGTAGTAGATTGTTGTAGACAAACTAGTCGAGATAAATTAGTCACAAGCCGAGTTCACGACCACGGATGGTCGCAGAACAACTTACGACTATGTGGTCAGAGAAAGATTTACGACTATATGGTCGTAGAAAGACTTACGACCATGTGGTCGTAGAGGTAGTTGTGGAAAAGTTTCCGACTGAGGTGTAGTCGTAGAAAAGCTTACAACTATCCTGTGAAACCTCTCCCTTATCAATAAGGGGCATACTCAAATAATATAATGACGTAATCAAGTGAGAATTATTATATCCTCGTCAACTCCCACATCTGTCGAGCTGATGAGAGGTCAATGAAGCTCATCCGAATGGATATCTCTGCACTCATGCACGGAATGCCCATCACACGATCATTAGCAATCCTCCAGGCATGAGCAGTCGTCGGATCTACCGCATGAAGAACAAGGGGTTCCTTAGTGAGGTGGGAAGCAAGACTGATCGATCTGAGAAGCATACGAATAGACGATGCCCACTCACGATAGTTCTGACCATTAAGTTTAATATCAGATGCCAAAAGAGCACCACCACCAAGAAATGGATCAAAAGTAGCCATGATGTGAAATAGAGGTGTCCAAGGAGTGGCAAGCAACACCGCAAATAGAAAAAGATGGCGGCAAAACAAAGAAACAAAGGATAGATGTCCAAGCAGTGGCAAGAGACACTGACAACGGATGGCGCAGGGGAAGAAAACAAAGGATAGCGCAGAGGAAGAAATAGAAATAGGATGGCAAGAGCACCATCACTAATCGCGATGGAGGCGCCAGATGGGGTAGCGCTGCTTCATCGACAATGAAGACGCCAAACGAGGGCAAAGTTGCGCGACAAGGTCCCGTGAGCGATGGCGACGATGAGGTTTCTCGAAGGATAAGAGAATCGACAATGAGAGAACTCGGATGCTTTGACACCATGTTAGAAGAAGAACGATTCACCAACATTGCATTGATTCAATGTGAACAACAGTGTATATATACAACCCTAACCCTATTGGGCTTATCGGGCCAGATAAATGTACACTTAAGTACTTAACATATATGTAACACATAAGAATTCCTAAGCACAATTTTGTGTTCGAGTAATCGAGATTATTTAAGCACAGAATAAAACAAATAGCTACCCAATCTGAGTTCAAAGAGAAAGAGATGTGATATACATGCAAATAAAAGTTTTTCACAAAATTTCTTGAAAGCAACATAGTTACAGGGAAAGTACCTTGGCAATATATTTTTTGTCATCTCCCCTTCTCTTTACTTTGACCTATGTTGAAAAGAAGCCTTGGTTTAATAATGTAAATGACATAAGCTAACTGTTACCTATCAAAAACCAATGGTATGGCAATATCGCCAGAAACTTTTGAGTTAGTCCAAGCAACAAAGATCGTGATTCGTAACTCTAAATCATATTAGTTCAGCAGAGGAAGCAAGAGATTAGAGCCGAAATACATGTTAATGATTGAATCGTAACTGCACAATTTCAAACGCACAACAGATTTCACTAAATTGGTGCAATTCTTGTATTATTGGAAATTTTGAGAGTTGAGATTGATTTGATTCTGTTATATCCCCGTATGATGTGATCGTGTGAATATTACTCGCAGCTAAGAATACAAGTAATGCAAACTAAAATGAATGAAATAAAGGGTATTTGATTGTTCTGCCTAAGAAGAACATTAGAAAACAAATGTTTATTAATATGGAGGCACATCCGAAACAAGGACCGACACACTTTAATAAAATAAAAACCTGAAATTGACATATAGGTCTAAATAAATAAGCACTTGGGTGTCATGCTCAACGCAATGTGCATTTGTCAATAATTTCCCATCACCGATCATAAAAGCGCTGCAAAAGAAGTATTTATGAAGATAAGCACAGAGGTTCTAAATTCAAGGAATATGGCTCATATTATTTTGAAATGGGTGACTCCAACCAAAAGCTGCAGATGAAGGTCAAGATGTAAAAGTGAGACTACTTGTTCATTGCTTCAACAAGCAGTAAGCCTTTTAGAATGAAATGATCAAAAGAATGAAATGATCAAATGACCACCACATTTGTTTACAAATTTGTTCTTGAAGTTGTTCAATCAATGTATAAAACATAACAGAAAAAAGGAGACGCTACAACTCCCTATAACATTATTAAATCACTAATCAAGCATAATTAGTCCATATCTTTATCCTCGCATCCTTTCCCACCCGCCACCAACCTCACAAAGCATTTAAACTCGGTCAATAACAAAATTTAACAAAAGAAGTCCAAGAAAGATCTTAACTGAGATACATATTAGATCAATACTTGCCTCCTCGTGCTTGCATGTCGCTTTGCTTCGCCAGGAGCCCATAATCGGAGCAATATGAGTGCAGAGACCTAACAAGAGGGCGATACCAACTCAAGCACAAAAGTACATGACTAAATTAAAAATAGGCATAACACAAAATCAAGATAACAAGACCTTTGAGCAAAGTTATATCACTATGTTTGACATACTGTACTAAAAACATTTATAATACCGTGCTTGTACCAGCACACACTTCAATTTCTCTTGCTAAACTATAAATTAACTAAACTAAGGAACAAGAACTAACAAGCATCATTGATGTGCCAGGCATATATTATTGAGCCCACCTTAACAACAAAGATTAAGGAATTTGTCCTCTTCAAGATCTTCCAAATCAAGAACCTAATATAACAAAGATAGTTAGCGTAAGATCATGCAACCTTTACGAGTCGATCGCAACATTGAATTGAATATATTCGTATATCACACTCATTTCTCATAAAAACGCACACGCATACACACATAACATACATGGATAGTGAAGATAGTGGTTTGGGATTAGTAATCGTAGCTAATATGCATAAGTAGTTAAGTAGATGATGAAACACTCGAAACACCATCATGTGAAGGTTAACACACCGAGGATCTCAAAGTCGCCAAGCATAAAAAGAGAATTGATCAATTCAGAGTAAAATAAGAGCATGATCTATTGATAGAGTGGTGAGCCTTCAACAAATTGCTAGAGTGGTGAATTTCCATGCCAAAGAAAACGAAATACAGCCACCTCAAGTGAAGAATTGAACGATTCAGATTATAATTTTCAATGCACATATCCCCAAAAACGTACTACACATGCAGTAAGACAATGTAGCATACCAACTAGTAGTCCAAAGCACCCGCTAAAACCAAAATCGATGCTTACCGGCAACAACTAATCGGAACCTAACCCCAAACCAAATAAAATTACCTCCTCGCAGCCTATTGGAATCATCGGTTAATCCAACTCTAGTTCACATCAAAATTCAAGCTCCTAGCATCTAAGCATGCATCGCACAATTTGCACAACCTGAATATAATCAGCTCATTGGCTCGCACCGCGCTCTCTTGAAGTCAACGGCGAGCCCTCTATCTCTCGCGATGACGATGCTCGCGACTTCGCCGCCGCCGCCGATGCCCCGCCGCTTCTCGACACTCCTCCACCGCGAACCCCACAAAACCAACCTATAAGCACCGCACCTCGACCATTCGGGCACACGCGCTAACAAGCGCATGCACTCGCCGGCGCCGAGCGCGGCGGCGCGGCGGGCGGCGCGCGCAGAGACGGCGGGCGGCGAAGCGGCAGAGCAGGACGTGGAGGGAAGGAGAGGCGGGAGGCGAAGAGGGCGGCGACGCCGCCATTGCGCCGCCGCGAGCGCGTTTTGATTTGGTTTCTTCCTCCCGCGACCGCGAGAAGCTCCTTATCCTCTTCGTGTTGGACCGGGTTCCAGCAGTGGAGTGAGGAGGCCGCGGCAGCAGGTGCGTGAGATAAAATCTTTCTCTCTACGGTTTTTTCTTTGTTTTCTTTCATGATCCGCTTTAAAGCCCGTTCAATTGAACTGAAAAATAATATCTTATGACTAAAATTATACTGTAATTAAATAAAATTATACTACAACCAAGGTGGCTTATTTGATGTAAATAAATTTTTAAAAATAAAAATAGAAAAAATATGTTAACTCATCACTAACAACGCAAATAAATACCGAAAAAAACTGACCAAAAGCTCAAAAAGTCCAAAATTCAGAAAAAACGTAATTTATGAATAGTGAGAAATAAGTCAAGCTCGCCAAATAAGCGGATGAAAAGTTGGCATTTCAAGATACAAAGACTGATTGTGGTGCTTACTAACAAAAGACGCCCAAAATAGCCCAAATTTCCTATTTCCAATGGGTATTCTGGTTTACACATTCTTTTCTCATCTTTTAACTCCACGTGAAAATGGTGGGTTCTTTCGACTCATCGCTTATACTTTATGGTTGCGGCTTACGGTTTTTTGTCCTAACATGAACGCTTGTTTGAACAAATCGAATGTTGATAAATCGATTCTATAGAATTTATTTATTTGATAGAAACTATAAACCAAAAATACAAGATTATGATAGGTTTACTCATCCACATGATCTTTTGCTTTGCTTCTTTTCCCACTAATATGTTCAATGGACATGTATGGGTATAGAGTGATGCAAACCGTGACTCTATTGATCAAGAACCCCACGCTCTAGTAGAATTATATGTGTCAAAGCCAAACTACTTTGTGAATTCTCTACGACTATAGAATTATATGTGTTGAAGCCTAGCTAACATGCAGAGTGCACCGGGTAAAACTCTTTGTTGAAAGCTGCCCCACCAGCTAGGGCTGTGCAGTTTAGGCCCCGTTTGGCACAGCTCTAGCTCCGAGATCTATGTTGTATCTGTAGTTTGTTGACTAAATTAAAGTGATTTAAATATTTTTATTTAATATATAATATAAATGAAATGAGTCATGTAAATGCATTTAATATGCCCGCAACTCTAGATCCAGGATTTCCTAGAGCTACAGATGACCAAATTAGGAAATCCTAGAGCTAGAGCTCACCAAACGGGCCTTAGTACCGAACCGAATAAACTGCATTAAAAATCGAACCAACCGGTCAACTCGGTTTGACCGTATTCGTTCGGTTTTCGAAAAGTAGTATTTTTCGCTTCAGTTTTTTCGTAAAACCGAGAAAACCGGATTTACCGAAACCGAACAGCCCACTGCTGCCTTCCTGCCTCGCCACACGTTCGACGACGTGGAACGGGCGAACTTCAACCCTAGCTAGCCGCAGAGGCGTAGAGCGCAGACGCCGACGCCACTCCCACTCCCCCGCCTCCCACTCGCCGCCGCTCGGCGCCGCGACGTGACTCCGCAGGCGCGCACCGCAGTCCGCCGCAGATCCGACCCACGGTGCTCCCGCCCCGCCGCAGATCCGCAGACTTCTGCCTCAGCCACTCTCTCCGACCTCCTGGCTCCGTGCTCCCCGCTCGCCGTGATCCGCATTTCGTAGCCGAGCTCACTCTCCCGACCTCCGGTGCTCCCTGGCCCCCTGGCCCCAGCTCGCGGCGCCGGCGGCTGCTCTGCCCGCCTCTCCGTGCTCCACGCCACGCCCCGCCTCTCCCTGCCGAGTACTGAGTGGTCGACTACCACTCTTACCAGTCATCTCTGCAAGCCGGCATCTCCTCGACTCGCTCTCCATTCAGCATTCACTAGATTTAAATGAGTTAAGCTACTAAATGGTGTTGAATTTGGTACGAGAGGCGCCTAGCCTATTGGAACCATGTTTTTGGGAATAACGCAATATAGGAGATGCTATTCCCATTTCCATTTTGTTTGTGTTGACTATTGAAGCTCGCTTGTAATTGTCTAAAGCTAATATTGAGCTTGGCGTATTATAATCGCAGATTGCTGATTTGATGGTCGCTTATGTATGTGAAGTGATACTAAGCCAAAACAGACTTGCCTCGAGTCAACAAAGACCGTAAGTAGCAACCAATCATTAGCAATGAACCATACTGTTATGTTTGGTGTCATGTGTTGTACTTTCTGTAGTAGTTGTTTTAGTTCGCTCATCGTAGTTGTGACTAGGTTGTTTGGAATTTTGATATAGGGTTTGACTCTATCATGGAGGGTGGAATGGATAAGGGAAGAACCCTTCTCGTACATCGAACGACAAAGCATTGTTTGAAGTAGAACATTTGTTAATGCAAAACATTCACTAGGAAAGTATTCGCATAATTATTCTTCTTAAACTTCACTAGGAAACATTCACTGTGTCATCTCGCATCTCCCGACTCTCGCTCTCCGCTGGTTTAGTCTTTACTTTAGTCTTTTAACTCATTAATCGTTGTATGTCGCTCGCCGTTGTTGCCGTCACGTGAGTAGCCTGTATACCGTGAGTCCGTGGATCGTGAATCTATGATAGTGTGATCTGTGATGTAATGTGCTGCGCTTTGCTAACTTGTTGTCCGAGTCCGATCGCCATCGCTAGAGTGCTAGTCTAGCCGTCGCTATTCGATTATTCCTGAATTTCTTATTCTAGAATGGAGAATTGGAGTCTTGGAGATGAGATTAACGCTAGCAATTCGCAAATTTTGGTAAAATTGGTATTAGCCGATACCTGATCAAAATAAGATGGTATTTACCGATACCACATCAGTATTTCCAAATACTAAAACCAGATTTATCGAACCGTATAAACCGAAAAACCAAATGAATAAATCCTACCACCACCCTAAGTTGGAACGGACCAGAGACCATTCTTTAAACCGCATATTTCAGTTTGATCTTCTAGATTTTGGCATATTTTTACTATTTCTAACTTTCATCTTTTTCTAGCTTTTCAGCTTTTTTAGGTTCTTTTCTGTATTTGTTTGCATTATACGTGATGAGCTAACCTATTTTTCTATTTTTAAATGTTTTAAAATTTAATTATATCAAATAAGACACTAAATTTCAGCTACAAATTTCAAATGAGCGAAGCGGTGTAGCTTATGTTTCTTTAAACAAACAAACAAGATAACGTCTTCATTGTCTTTTCAAAACAACTTATTGAAATAATATTTTCAAAACAGTTTATTGACATTCGGTTCTTTCATATAAACACTCACACTAAGGCTATAAAGCATCAGCTGTAGCCGTAGCCGAAAATAACACATCCAAAAACTCTACCCCGCCTCATCCCCTCTCTCCTCGATCCTCCCACACCCCAACCTCGCTGCGCCTCACCATGTGCTCCACGTGTTGAATCCAAACGCGAGGTGCTCACCAAGTCTGGCAAGGCGCAGACATGAACATCAACACGACCAAGGGCTTCCATGGCGTGCCCAATGTTGGAAATAATCTTGTCATAGTAGTATAATTTGTTTAGTGAGTTACATATGATGTGCAAGCATGGTGATTAGCCGTCATTGAAACGTGGACTGCATGCTAGGAGGTAGTGATTAGTGGTTAGAGAGAAGTGCAACATGCTTGTGTGCGCTGAGTCGATGTGATGCATGACCAGTAGGGTGAGTCTTAGGTGTGTGTGCATATAGTGCATGCATATAGTTGAGTAGTGGCGAGGAAGAGGTCAAGCTTATTACTTGGCCTGTGAGTTAACTAGTGCATCCTCTCTTGTATAAATAGATGTTAGCATTAATAAAATATGAGAGTTGGATGGTGTGAGTCCATCCTCCCATGCGTGTGAGTATTTATCATGTCTATTCTTCCTCCTTGTAGTTCTTTTCTATGTATGTGTGAGACATATGTGAGAGAAACACAAGTGAGTATGAGATAGAGCAGAGCCGAGTGATTTAGCTCCAACATCCAAGACCAACCTCGACCCCAAGGGCACCGCCAAGATGTAACCATCAAATCCTCAATCGCTTTCGTCCCGCCTGCTCCCTTGGGTCGCCACGCGCGGTGGTACTGTAGATCATGGTTCATGCGCGTGCGTGGGGTTGGTAGATTCGAGACCGTAGTAGCTATGCTATTTGGGGATCCTTCTACTTTGATCTCCATGTGGTGTTGCAATCGATTGACCTCTTGGTTAAGGCACTTGGGTGCATGGGTGTTGGTGTTAGCTCTTCGTGTTTAGAACCCTAGGGGTATCATGTAATGGCGATACACTTTCAGCAAAGGTCCCAGGTCTTCATTGATTTGATTCAAATGGCACTTTGAATGGTGCAATCCCACTAGAGCTACCGCAAGACATGAGAACCATTCAGACATGTTGAGATGCTAGCCTGTGAAGGGCTATAGATCAAGATATTGTTAGAGATGCTAGGCCTAGGAAGGGCTATAGATCAAGATATTGTTAAAGAAGAGGATGAATTGACACAAAAAGGGCTTAAGTATATCATTCATAAGTGTCCGTATGTCACCGTGCATTAGTTAAGCCAAAAGGTATCGCCAAGAACTCGTAGTGGTCCCGATGAGTGAGGAAAGCGGTCTTCTTCACATCCGTGGGATGCATATGTACTTGGTGATACCCACAATGGAGATCCAGCTTTGATGAAGAATCACCTCCTTCACCATCCAATAATTCATCGACTACTCGGGTTGGGAAATTGTTCTTCATGGTTTGCGATTGAGGGCGCATAATTGACGCAAAGCACCAATACTAATCTTGCTTGACGAGGAGCATCGACGAAGAAAAGGTCGACATATCAATGAATGATACCTTGTTGGAGCATGTCATCACATTGTCGCTTAATTTCATCTTTAAAGAGTTATGGGTAGTGATAAGGGCGACCGCGATGGGCACAAGATCAGCAGAGATGAATATGGTAATCAAAGCGACATGCCAAATAAAGACCACGGGTTCCTCAAAGACATCTATGAATTCTTACAAGAGGTTTGACAGAAGATCATGGCCATGGTGAGACAGCACACGCCTGGTGCAATCTACCACACATGTTGTATCAAATTACTTGATGATCATCCTCCAAAAGGACATGACAAGTTTGTTGAAACCTCAAAGAATCAACCCCAACATGCAAAGCCATTGACGCCTAATACAATATCATAGCCATCCAATGGAATAGCATATCCATCCAACAAGAACTCCTCCTTGTCAACTATCATGCGAATATCAAGTCCAATCGAGCCATCGCTGTATGCACAAAAATGTATGCTCGAGCCCGAGTGAATAAGGGTGCACAAGGGAACCCCATTGATCTCGACTTGGAGTTACGTAGTCTTGCCAGTAGATACCGATCAAAGCATGCAAAGATATCTCCACCTTGTCATCCTGTTTTTTCATGGAACATTTACTAGCATGGTCCGGGTGAACTTCTTGGGACAATTGAAACACAAACCTTTGAGACGATGGTCCACCATCTCTTTGGACGTTAGATGGCGAAATTGCGATGCTAGGTTCTACCGCGCGTACTAGGAGGTGGATGAGGTGTTGGGGTCGGGCTTCTGGGTGTGGCCACCATGGTTGTCACAGAACTACGCGCGGGGGCCGACCGAGAAATTCCTATCGACTTAAAAGCCAATTTGGACTCCCTATGTCATCAACCGCCGACGCTTGGCGAGCGCGCTGCGTTAAGCTCATGGCCACCTTGTGGCATGATGCTACAATTTCACATTGGTCTCGCAGTGATTTCACAGCCCCGCTTATGAAAATCACGCATGTTGCTTCTCGATCATCTCATCGCATTGACAAAGGAGAGCGAGGAACTGGTCTTGAACTCTTCAATGGAGCTCATGCACCATAGCTAGATGAGTTCACCTAGCGGATTATTCTGAATAGACAACCCAAAACGAAGATTAACGCCATCGACAAAGCGAGGCCAAGTCGGGATGCAATTGTTCGCTCGAATTGATAATACCATCGTTGTGTCGCCCCGCCATGTGATAGGATGGTAGCCAAACCTTCTCCTCTCCATCGCATTGCCCTTGTAAAAACTACTCACAATGATTGAGCCATGGTAAGGGTCCTCCTACTCACAATGATTGAGCCATGGTAAGGGGTCCTCCTTCCGCCAAAAATTGGGAATGACAATTTGTGGAACCGGCATGCCACGATTGCTGTCTCCATGTGCCTCATCGGCGCTGCCCTTGTACTGTCATCCTCTAGAGGTGCCTTCACACAGCACAGCTAGGGCTAAGGTCGAGATGCATCTCTAGGTCCGCAAGCTATTCTTGGTGGCCACTCAACACTTGGAAAATATGCACGAGTTGTTTGCTAAGATTGGTGAAAGTCTTAGCCTCCTCCATAAAGTCGGCAAGATTGTTGTCTTTGATACCAAGATGTTATGGTAGAAGACAACATTTCTAGAGTACAAGGATACTTGGATGACACCCATCTATGAGTATCTTCAAAAGGGTTTCAGACTGATGACGATCTCGAGGTAGATCATCTATCCTCAAGACAGAAAAGAAGTATAAACGAGTACTCAATAAACGAGAGATGTAAAGGTGATCTCGAGGTAGATCACCTTTGTTGATGGGGTACTCTATAAACGGAGTACTCAATGGGTTCTCATGTGGTGCCTATGGCGAAAAGAAGGATTACTACCCTTAGCGACATATATATGGGCATTTGTGGAGCGCATGCTTCCCTGTAACACCGGTCAGTAAAGCTTTTTGACAAGGTTTCTATTGGCCAATAGCCCTCAATGACGCCAAAGAGTTGGTTAATAAGTGAGCAATGCCGCTTCATAAGCGTGCAAATACACCAACCGGCTCAAGCACTTCAAACAATTCTCTCTCATAATCTTTGCACTGGAGGCTCGACATCCTAGGACCATTTCCAAGAGCAATGGGGGCTTCCAATTCTTTTTGTGGCTATTGACACGCTCATAAAATGGATCGAGGCTCAACTCGTGACGGGGATAACAATGGAAGCCACAAAGAGGTTCATGATGAGAAGCATGATTACTTAATTTGGAGTACCAAGTCAAATAATTATAGATAATGGTAAGCAATTTTTGAATGCAAAATTTTAAGAATTTTGTGATGAATTTAGTACCAAACTTTGCTATGCCTCATTTGCCTATTCATTAAAGCAATGGGCCAATCGAGTGAGCGAATGGCCAATAATTGACAAAATTAAGACTCAAGTCTTCGACCACCTTATAAAGCACTCTGGAGCTTGGGTACAAGAACTTCATTCAATATTATGGGAGTCAAGCACAAGAGAGACTCTATTTTCCTAGTTTTTAGGGTCAAGTCATGCTTTCCCAGAGCTAAAGATCCGATCGACAAGAGTCGAGAACTTTAGTGACTCTAACCAAGAGCAACTTCGAGCGGATGACATCAACCTGCTCAAGAGAAGAGGAATCAAGTCTTAATCCGATCAAGAGTTTATCGCAAGTTCATGCGTAAGTACTACGATCGAAGGTTCAACCTCGCAGCCTTATTATAGGTGACTTGGTATTGAGGAAAATTCAATCCCACCTTTAATCGAACAAACTTTCCCCAAGTGGAAAGGTCCTTACTCGTGGTCAAAGTCACACGACTGTGCTCAGATGACTTGATATGGAGGATAGCTAGATTCTCTAAAAGTCTTGGAACATCGATCAATCACAGAAATTTATGTGTAAACATTTCTACTCTTTCAATAAAGTTTTTAGTTTTTTCAATCTTTATTGTCGTACGATCAGTAGAGTTTCTTTTATGTTTGTTCGAACACTTCTAGCACATCCAATTTGTTTAACTAGTCAAACAAGGGAACACAACTAGTGAAGTCTTTCGTTTGTACATGTGTTCCTGCCTGCTAAAAGGAGCTTCCTAGTGACGAACTATTCTTGACTCTTACAAGATAAAACAATTGCGTTGTCTATGAAAACATTGAACAAGTGTACAAGAAGGATTCTGAGTCTTTATTTTCTTATAATTTATGTCTTCGATTTGATTAACTTGGTCGAAGGGGGTAGCGTCACCTAGTCAAAGCCTTTCCTCTTTGCACGTGGTCCTATCCACTAGAAAGAACCTCCTAGAGTCGACTCATTCGTAACATTTGTCGCTGTAATATAGCAATCGATTCGACAATGATGGTCGATGAATACTTTACTCTCTGATACTTTATTCTCAGACTATTTGCTTAGTTTATCTATATAAACTAAGTAAATAGTCGGAGCTAGGATAGAGTTATCCATATAACTTTATTTCTTAAATTATATCCTTTTTATTTTCTTTTTGTCTTACTTAGTACTAACTACTCAACAAGATGAATTGTCTGGAAAAGGAAGAAGTCTTTCATCATCCAAAGGTAAGTCTTTACAAAGTTATTATTTATGAATTACTCTTAGAGTATACACCTTAACGATAAGGGAGAGATTTCATAGGTAGTCGTAAGTCTTACTACGACTATTCCTGGTAGTAAGTCTTTCTACGACCACATAGCAGAAGTTTTACTATGACTACTCCTTGGTCGTAAGTCTTTCTACGACTTACATAGTCGTGACGATATCCTACGATCACCTCGTGGTCGGGTCTTTCAGAACTAGCATATTCCCGACTAACTTGTTTATAACCACCTACTTCATTGTGGGGTTGTCTAATAAGGTGGTTAGAACATGCACTTATTCCTAATAACCGCATACCCATCTCTCTCTAACAAAATAACCATACGATCTCGCAACAACTAACGGCCACTATGTCTATCTCGATAGTAACTTCCACAAAACGGTTATAACCCAAGCATTGAGGCGTCTGGCATGGAACAACCGCCACCGTTCGTCGATTATATAAAGGTTGATGTCGAGAGGAGAAGGGTGGATCACATTGATCGTGATAATGCTAGGTATTTCGTGATTACTCTCAATTATAATCAATTTCTCCGAGTAATAGCCACACATGATGTAGGGTTATTATTCTCGCAGGAGAAAGTTCGAATCAGATAAAAATTCCCGGTTCTATTCTCGCATGTTCATACATCGAGTCTTCTAGAGTTTCTCCGAATCCAAATAAATCATACATAAGATCGATATTAAAACATCGACACGCTTTTAACTTAAGGGCCATCACACTAGGACTAACCACTACCTTTTAATTAGAGAGCATATTTTGGGCGAAATGGTGGCCGTTGAGATTCACTACAATCTTATAACTCATCGATTCAAACACAGGAAGAAAGAGATGGAATTTGAACTTTGACTTTTGTACCATCCGATCTTCCCTATATGCCGGATAAAAAGAAGGCATGTACACAACGACGCCAAACTGGGACGTATGAATGTAATGATTCTTACTAAATACTCATTCAATACGAAGAACATTGATTGAGCGGTAGTTCTATGCATCACCCTCTCAATATAAGTTATATAAATCTTAAAACAAGAGAAGGAATAAGTAATCACCATCCACTCTTCATTCATGATTTAATATTTATGCAACTTTGAGATAGTGATGCATAGAAACACCCTATTATTTTGGAGTACATGCAACAAACTTTCTAAACTTTAGTTTTGTACCATCCGATCTTCCCTATATGCCTGACAAAAAGAAGGCACGCATAACAACAACACCAAACTGGGACGATGAATGTAATGATTCTTACTAAATACTCCTTCAATCACAAAAGAACGTTGATTGAGCTGTGCTTCTATGTATCATCCTTTCAAACAAGTAATATAAATCTTAAAATAAAAGAAGAGATAAGTAATCACTATCCATTCTTTATTCATGATTTAATATTTATACAACTTTGAGATAGTGATGCATCAAACACCTCTATTATTTTAAGTACTGATACCAAACTTTCTAAACTTTAGTTAACAATATCAAGTTTGAGATAGCAAAAGCCCAAACATGTGTCGTTGTTTCAGCACCTACCCGAAGGGTGCCTTAAGGTAGGAGTGTTTGATTCATACCAAATCAGATCCTACCAATTATTGGTCGTGACCAATGTTGACCACAACTTGGGCAATATTTGTGTGCCAAAATTTTGGCCGCACTCATGAGTCAAGTTAGGCTTGAGGGCAAAAAAAGGTGTGAAAACAACCTATGACAAATGGTCGACATCGCCCAAATTTTGACAAGAAAATGCATTAGCACAAATTTTGATTAGATTAAACTTAGATAAGATAATGCCACGGCTAGTAGAGTAGTTTTTCTTGTTTTGAATTTACCATGGCTAGCAGAGCAGCTCCTTTCTACATATCTAAACTAATAAAGCACCAGCTTCAAATTATTTTACATCCACTCCAACACCACTCGCCCATACCATGACCTTAATTCACGCTCTACACCACAATATGCACCCGTAAATACACCACCA
>JAYEVI010000076.1:0-102196 GCA_036346575.1 Dendrocalamus sinicus | reverse complement strand
ATCCAAATTCCAAAGGGAAGAACAAGAAAAAGGCCAAAAACAGAAAGAAAAAACTTACGACGCAGGTTTAGGTCCAAAGATAGCCGATTTTCGGGGTCTTGGAGGGCGACTGGCGCAAGCGGGTCATTATTTTTGGATCGGGCTCATCGTTAGCTTTCCAACGAGTACAAGAACGTCGAAAACGGACACCGTATGCAAAAGTTATGCCCGTTTTACTAAAGGTGTGTCGGAAACGGACTCGAATTCGTTTCGGTCTCAATTGAAACTGCTATAACTTTTGATCCTATGGCCGAAATTGCTCAAATTTTTTCTGGAGGCTTTTGGATGTATGAAGAACAGCTCCACCAATTTTCACTATTTTTGGCGAAGGTTTGATTCACTTTCCAAATTTCGGCAAAATAGACTCTTTCCTCTCTTTTTTCTCTCGGGGACCTGAGTGCAGTCGCCCAACCATTGGGCGACTTTCATGCAGTCGCCCAATGGGAGGGCGACTGGATGAAAGTCGCCCAACGGTGGGGCGACTGCAATTAATCGCCCAACGGTTGGGAGATTTTCTAGTTTTCGCTGCTGGGTTGGGCGAAAGGCTCCAGTCGCCCAATGATTGGGCGATTGGAGCCTATTTTTGTAAAAAATTTTCCCACGGGTATATTTCTGTAATTTTGAATAAAAAATGGATTATTCGTACAAAAAAATTCTGTTGATAAAGCTACAATAATGATGACGGCTATTATGAGAATAGATAGATTAGGGTACGAATTATCAAATCTAAGGATTTCCTAATTTCTCGATTTGATCAGTACCTTGTCCTAAAAGGAAGGTCCATAACTAATATCTTTAGGAAAAAAAATTAGAGTTAACGCGAAGTGTATGCTGCCATCAATGATCAGATTTAATTTATAAAAAATACTATAAAACGCTATAGCGTTGCAATAGATATCTACCATCCGATTGTGGTGGTGATCGGTTCGGCTGAAAAGCTCATAGCTTATGGCTGAAAACACTGTAACTGACTGAAAAACGCACTGTAGTTGACGTAGGCTTATTTAGCATAATTAAATTTAAAAAAATTTAAAAATATAAAAAAAATATGTTAGCCTATTACGTATAATACAAACAAATACGGGAAAAAAAAGAACCGGCAAAAAAGCTCAACAAAAAGCCAAAAGTTCAGAAAAACATGAAATTTATAAATAGTGCAAAATAAGCCAGAAGCCGAGTTGATCACCACCAATCTGATGCACCAGATTGATCATCCGCTTCATCCATCACTATCCATCTCTCTCCTAGTCCATATTCTCCACCATCCATTCTCCACATCCCCATCCGGATCCCTTCCATCTCTCTCATGGTCCCCACTCCACTGTCATTCTCTCCATGACGATAACAGCAAGCATGTGCTGGTTTTGTTGGCATGACAACGTCAAGTGCGTGCAGGGGCTATGCAACCATGGAGAGTGCCAGCGTGGGCGAGTAACGGCCAACGCGGCAGGGGCGAGCACACGCAAGATGTGCGCGAGATGTCCTATGCCTCGCTGTCATGGGAGCACGACACCACATCGCCGACAAGAGATGAGCACGGGTTCAAGCGATCTAATGCCATGCCCATGAGAAGATACAGATGAAGAGTGTGGTGACGATGAAGAGTAGATCTAGCCAACGGAGGCTCCACCATGGCGCTCCCGATCCCCGCCTGCTCGCCGCGATGAGGAGGACCACTGTATCTAGGAGAAGAGGAGCAGAGGAGGGACTATACGCCACCACCATTGCAACGGTTGTCAGCCACCCGTGCCGTTGGCCATCGCCACCCTTCGCCTACCGCTTAGTTAAGTAAGAGAGAGAGGGGCTTGAGGAGAAGAACATAATGATGAGAGAGAGTGTGTGGGAGAATTTTTGCTAAAACAAGCAAGAAATCTGTTCAGTTCTTTTGTGAAATTTGTTTGAGTTGTGCAAACTTTTTATGAAAGTTGTGGATATTCCGTGAAACTTCCTTAAATTTCTTCTGAAATTTTGTTGTAACCTGATAAAACTTTTGCTTGAAATCTTTTGAAACTCGCATTGAACTTTGCTTGCAACCTTCTGAAACTTGCACGAAACTTGCTTAAGTTTTTGAAACTTCAGAAAATTTTATGAAACTACTATTGAAACTTACTTGAAGCTCCTATATTGTCAGTTCTATGAAATTTCCGTAAATTTCTTCTGAAACTTTGTTGTAACTTGACAAAACTATGTTGTAACCTGATAAAACTTTTGCTTGAAATCTTCTGAAACTCATATGGAACTTTGCTTGAAACCTTCTGAAACTTGCAGAAAACTTGCTTAAGATTTTTGAAACTTCAGAAAATTTTATGAAACTTTATGAAACTACTATTGGAACTTACTTGAAGCCTCCTATACTATTGGTTCTATGAAACTTCCTTAAATTTCTTCTGAAACTTTGTTGTAACTTGACGAAACTTTTGGTTTGAAACCTTCTAAAACTCGTGTGGGACTTTTCTTGAAACCTTCTAAAACTTGCATAAAACTTGCTTGATTTTTTTAAAACTTCGTGTAACATCACGGAACTTCATGAAACTGCTATTGAAACTTGCTTGAATCCTCCTATACTGTCAGTTCTATGAAACTTCCTTAAATTTCTTCAAAAACTTTGTTGTAACCTGATGAAACTTTTGCATGAAACCTTCTAAAACTCGTGTGGAACATTTTGCTTGAAACCTTCTAACACTTGCTCGATTTTTTTGAAACTTCATGAAACTACTATACCATTGGAAATGCATTCCAACAGTATAGCATGGTCAAGAAGCTACAAGCCTCTTGGGATACTAGAAGTGTACGACTAATGTCGGCAATCAAATGGGGTGAATAAAACAAGCGATCCCTGTACCAGCTCCTACCAACTACTCGCCCGAGTCTCCACTATTTCTAGAAAATATTTTCCTATGTCTAGTGGTAACCCATGTTACCATTCTATTATCATGTTTTTAAGTTCAGCTGGCAATATTTGTATTGTATTTTGTTTCACCACTAAGTCATTTCTAAGCATCCAATTGACTTTTAAGTTTAACCAATGTTGAAGTTATTATTATTGTAAGTATCCTAGGCGACATGGTAAGGGAATATAAACAATCAAGAAAGTGAGAATACTAGCTATCAAGTGCTACGTGTAACTAGGCAATTAACATTTAACATAGCATTTAAGTAAATAACCATGATAAGCATACATTTGTGTCTGAAAGAAAAATATTTCCATTTGAAAACTAGATTCAACATGATCAATTATAATAACTTGCCTTGCTCAATAATGTATAGCATTGGTTCTTGATCGGTAGCGACGGGAGTGTCCAAAGCGTCAGGTTCTATAAATGCGCAAGCATCCATATTCAACATAACTCCAAATAAAATTCAAATGAACTTCAAAAATTATGATTTTGGTGTTGTTGGAAAGATCTTGAATTTAGAAATAAAAATCACTGTATTTGGATTTGAAATGAGGAAGTTATGACCTTTCAAAGTTTGAACTTATTGGAAATTCGAGAAAATGTTAAAATTCTAACATGTGGGCTTAGCCAGAATTCTGAAATTATTTTCGCATTTATTTTTATATGTAAAATCCTATGAGAGGTTGATGCATGAGCCCTCGAGGCAGTGACACGGTTCTCATGGACCAAGTCCAAGAACCGACGGTTAAGTGTGGGGCCGTTACGTTAGTGACTCAATGATTAAACCAAATGCCAATTAAATTTCTTGATCTTGGTGGGACCTACTGTTAGTCACTCATCAGTACTAATCAAACAGTAAGCACTTTCTTAACCTTTAACTAGGTGGGGCCCACTTGTCGCTGAGACAAAGGAGCTCCGGGGGTGCTCAGGTGTGGGGCAAAACGGGTTGCGGGGTTCAAATGCTAGCTACGGGTGATGGAATCAGTCGATGAGGTGCACCAGAGTGGTGGCTCATCAGTGATGAGTGGCAAGTGGTGCGATCAAAGGATGATCTCGACACACAGCAAGGTAGGAGCGATTCCTTCACGTGTTAAGCTAAGGGTTTAACTGCACGACTAAGAAAGTAGCTCGAGAATCGAAGGTTATCGTGGTTGGTTGGCGGTGAGGGGCCATGGTGGTGGTGGGGTGCTGGAGATGGTGAGGCACAAAATTCACACCTAACTTCTCAAATTGAGGCCAAATTCATGAGCTATACTCCAAGGCGATGCTAGGCGTAACGATGGTGTGGCTGGAGACGAGCTCTATCGACGACCGTGATCTGACCCATGGTAGTGATGGCTAACTAATGGCTCAATTCAATATTTAGGGCAGCATAAGCATCTACACCCTATGGGCATCATAGTGGTGCCATTTACCTGACGTGAGGCACCACGGGTGAGGCCACCCATGGTAGCCAGAGTTTGGAATGATGGCACCACAGTAATGCGGAGCTACTGTGTGTTAAGGCTCAAATTGGCTAACCTAATAGTCTTCATTACTCTTAGAACATGATATGACGTGAGTACTTACAAGCTTGGGGCTAGGAAGGCGGAGCTGGGCAGTGCGTGAGGGCGGTAGGCTCGGTCGAGTTTTGCGGACGATGGTGGCGATGGTGTTCTAATCTAACTATGGGGGAACAAGTGAAGGTAAGGTGAGTGTTGTAGGGGTGGCCCCACCTAAGCCCAGCCGGCCTGTTAGAAGGCTGTAAGGCCCAGAATAGGGCATGCATAATGACATAAGTGCCCCTGAGAGGGATACTCAAATGTAAGGGTACTATTGTAAAAACACTCCCCATGTGGATATATATACGATACAGGCCATGGGGGAAACCCTAAGCACTTGCTCACCTAACTCTCCACTACCATACTCTTTCTCTCTATTTGGTCTGTAACCACAATAGTGAGCAAGCTGGAGAGTAGGTCGAGGCGACCTTTATGGGTTTGTTTGTGGCGGCGGAAGCTTACCAAAGTGGTCGAAATCATCGATGGACGCTGGCAGCTGGTGTTGGAGTTGACGGCTCGATTCGCTTCAACTCAAGGTGAGGGGGGAAGCTTGGGGGAAATATAGAGGGAGAGTAGGCGCACTCAGTGACGCGGTTAGGCACGGCATAAATACAGGGAAGGAGGGGGAACAAGGAAAGGGCACTCGAGCGGCTTAGCATGCAGTAGCTCTGGCGCACGGATGGGACTACCTTGAGATGGCGCAATGCTCGAGGCGGTGGATGCAGGTCTTCAATGCTTGCTTCACAAGCTTAGCTCAGTGACGATGAGAGAACGAGAGAGAGAGAGAGAGAGAGCTCGGTGAGAGAAAGACATGGGAGTAGAAGAAGAACAATAAATGGGTGCTGACAAATGGGACTGTGGGCCCCATCGTTAGCGATGCATGAGAGAGAGGGAGTGGCACGGCTGGCACGCACGGTGGGCTACGATGGCGTAGGCGTGGGCTGCGCAATGGAGGAAAGGGAGGGGGAAGTGAGAGTGGGCCAGCTCGGCTTGGGCTATGGCGAGGGAAAAAGGGTTGGGCCGACAAATGGCTTTCAGCCCGAAGTCCAGGGAGGAAAATTTTAAGATTTAAACTTAAGTTTTGGTTTTTAAATTGAATCTAAATTTATAATTTGAATTTCTAGTGGTATTGCATACAAAACTTTTAGGAAAAATTCCTTAGCATCCAATTGACTTTTGAAAATTTTGAATTCACAATTTTGGGCCAAGGAAATTATTTTAAAAATCTTAAATTCCAACAAGGCTTTAAGAAAATTTTAAAAACACACCAAAAATTTTAAAATTAATGAAAACCATGTATATTTTATTGTGAAGCCAAAGTTGGGCTGTTACAGACCTTTTGCATTGGAACCGTTGAAATCTCCTTATGTTTTTTCTGAAGCTTCCTTCTTTTTTGGTCCTCTCTTGGCCGTGGTGTGATACTTAGGTATCTTGAGAGCTTGGATTGTTAACCATGCACCCAGCTTTGGTGATATTTTGAAAGCTTGGATTCGTAACTACCCATCTCTAATGTTTTTGTAATACTTCTCGAGCATCTTTGTGTACTGACGAGGCGATGAGCTAAGTCTTCCTATCAATGATGAAAAACCGTCTCTTTTTATCAATGAATATGTTCAAGTGATGCTCTAGAGGACAATTGTTCAGACGAGTCAACTCACATGTGCTTCTGGTTTGTTTGTATCGATGCTTCAGTGATGCTGTAGGGCCAAATAGTTCATGCCTCACGGTAGTGCCATTCCCTTTCATCTGAGAACTAGTCGGGGCATTGTTCATTGCACTAGAAACTGGAAAAGGAACCAAGGCCATGGGAATCGAGGCCATAGTGTTTTGAGGACAGACTGAGAATGTTCATAGTTAATACTCCCTCTGTTTGTTAGCCGGGGATTCACGGCCAGGCACCGCGACAAGTCCCTATTTTTACAAAAAAAATTCTTTATTGTTTGAAATTACATATGGATCTTTATTTCTCTAGAAAAGCCCTCTAAAACTATGTATAAATCCTTACTTCTACAGAAAAGCCCTCCTTTCTCCCATAAATACGTATGGATTATTACTTTCGGTTTTGCATGTGTCGTAATTATGTACGGATCCTTACTTCCGTTTTTCACATATACAGTGCGGAGGACGGGAAAAAAATGAGGTGGGGCGGATCAAAGCTGCGGCCTGCACGCAGCACGCCGGTGGCTGCCGGCCTGTCGCCCACCCGCCTCCCGCCGCCGCCGCCGGCCCGCCTCTCGAGCAACATGCTTGGCCTCGTCCTCCTTTGGTTTGCTCTTCAGACGGCGCATGTCGGAATCTTCAAGCTCTTCAGACGTATTCTTGGCCTCGTCCGCCTCTCGAGTAACATGCTTGGCCTCGTCCTCCTTTGGTTTGCTCGTCCTTGGCCCTCCGCCGCACGTCGGAATTCAAGGTCTGGCCCAAGCCAAACCTTGCCCTATCGGGTCCTCCGCCCCTGCACATATATGCCCTTGCGAGAAAGCGTAGCACACTCCTTTTGCTTTGGTTCACACTATAACTAGCATGGCGTGGTGCCGCACTACTGCAGCTAGTTGGATTGATTTGTAGTGAGGATGAGGATGAGTTTGGAATAGGCAACAACAATGGGGAAATAGACTTACCAAGATTTTATTCTCCTAATGATGTAATTTGTTCCGTCGCCTTTTATTTGGGGTGCTGATCAGATGGATGACCTTCAAACGTTACGCTGAATACATGTTTACCACCCGTTTTTGAAATCGGGAAAAAAAAACTCCTACGGATGCCAGTGCTGTCCAATAGGGTTTGTAAAGACATGAAAATCGGTGTTCATGTAGGCAATACGAAGGTTTCAAAGCCGTAAGTACGCTTTACGAAAGAGTATCCAAAAATTCCAGGCCGTCGGATCGTCATCGTGCGGCAAGGGCAGCTGATGGAAACCCTAATTCTCCGCCGCTTCCTCCGGTCCAGCCCCGCGCGCCCCCCTCCTGTCGTGAGGAGAAAAACCCCAGTGAAAAGGCTATCTGTTAGATTAGGGTTTCTGGTCGGCTACGGCGGAGAGCACGGGACGGGACGGGAGGCGAGGAGCACGGGAGATGGGCGCGCCGAAGCAGAAGTGGACGTCGGAGGAGGAGGAGGCGCTGCGGCGCGGCGTGCTCAAGCACGGCGCCGGCAAGTGGCGCACCATCCAGAAGGACCCCGAGTTCAGCCCCGTCCTCTCCTCCCGCTCCAACATCGACCTCAAGGTACTATCCCCTGCAGCACCACCGCCACTTCCCATCAACCTCCGCACGCGTGCGCGCTGGCGCTCGTCGCGTCGCTAGATTCGTTATCGTGAAACGCTTGTTCCGGTAGCTGAGGCTTCCGCGCCGCTGTTCGTCATGTTTCGTGCCGTCTCCGTCCGATCTGAGAGCAATGCTCTGTTAGTCCTTTGGTGATTGTAGGATAATCGGTGATTCCCCGGCCGGGGATATGGTGGTAGATTTGGGGTCTGGAAGGCGAGATTTTGGTGGGCTTTGGGGTACCCAAAAATGCAAGCGTGAGTGGACTTGGTGGCGTTCTATTGCCAATGGATGTTTTGATGTGATTTCTGCCCAATGATGTTTGTGCCTGAGAAGAGAGGCCGGCGGTGTATCAGGGAGGGTGATTTTTTTGTGATCTGGACTGTACAGTAAAAATAGAGTTCTCGTATTTGTGAACAATTGATGGTAAAATAGTTAAATTTGTTAGTGTTGCTGGTGCATGCTCTTTGTGTTGCATCCTTTCATAAGTCCATAACGGGAACAAAGGTACGGCAGCATGCTTTTTTCAAATGGTTAATTATTGTCCCTTTAGTTTATGAAGAAGCTTGTGCAAAATGAATTTGCATAATAAGTCAACTTGATGTAGATATTTGGTAGCCATTTTGGCCAGTCTTCTAGTGTGATACATGTCATGTGCATCATGTGTGTGTTTCTAGTATTACTTGGAAGAAACCTGGATATACATTACAATCTAATGCAAGAATGTTTGTAAAAACTTAGATAGTTTCTTGCATTAGTGCTGCAATTTGAGGAACATGAGGAAAGTATGTCGGTTCAGTTTTACCATGCAACTTTCTCCTTGTTAGTATTTTTGTTCTCTTCAAGACTGTCTGATTGAATATTATTTGGTACTTTCAGGACAAATGGAGGAATTTAAGTTTTAGTGCAAGTGGACTGGGTTCAAGGGATAAAATAAGGGTTCTGAAGATAAAGGGACCTTCATCTTCTCCGTCACCTAGCTCACAGGCTCTGCTTCTCCCAGCCCCAAATAAAGTTGCTGAAGCTTCCCCACTTGCAGATTCTGAAAAAACCCCACAATCACAGGATGGGAAGACTCCAAAGTTGGCCTCTCTTTATTTCATACTGAAGTCCAATTAATCAAGTTTGGTTTGCTATCATGCCTTCAGACTTTGGTTTCAAACGTAGTCTTAAATGGCTAGTTATTCTGGAATACAAACATAAATTCCTATTGATTCAGTACTTCCATTCAAGGGTGATTGTATGATCACATGACACATCTAGGATGTTTCTATTCATCCCATGTTATATAATTTGCCTCCTATGTTGTCTGTCTTCTGGAGGAATATGATTTTGGCCAATAAGTGCAAGATGATTTTTACACCAGTAGGAATGACCATGATAAGGATATCTGATATAAAATTAAGATGTCGGTTTGATTTCCATTAGATGGTACATCATCCGTGTTTAAACAAGCATTTTTTTTGTGGTGAAATACAAAGGAAGAGTGGACAGAGTTAGCAAGAATGTAGATAAACCTAACAGTATGTAGAAAAAGTAAAATAAGGTCAACAAGATTGAATCCATCCATATTGTGGAAGAGTGGACAGATTTAACAATTTCTTATTTCATTTGCGTTGAAAATTAGGACTACATCATTTCCCCCCACACGGGCAGTTGATTTTGCAATCTGATTACCCTCTGCCAATGTGTCTATTAGGTACAGTTCCTTGATCCTAGAAGCTCTTTCTGAACTGAAGGAGCCAAATGGTTCAGACATTGCTGCAATTTGCGACTTCATAGAGGTTGAGTATCTTCACAATTTTTGTTATTCGATTTCATTGTTTTGCAGTAGTTATTTTGTCTCACATTTTGAGTTCATTCAACTTTTGTTTGTTCCTAACTATTTGCAACTTATGACTATGACATGATATGATAATAATATACCAAATTTTGGAGGGGGAAATTAATTTGGTTTTGATTTTCTTTCTATTCTAAAAAATATTGTTGGTTATAAGAGCTACCTTAAGTGAAGCAGACCAGTCTAGCTTTTTTTTTCACATGGATAATGTTATCGTCTCCTGATCTTCAATATGTTGTAAAATGTGAGCCCAACTCCCATGGCCATGATTCATCTAAGTGATGGCATTCGCATGAAATTTTCTTTCTTTAAGCTTCCTTGACATCAAGGAAGCTCTAGAAGTGCCTTGATTAGTACAGGGAAATTTTGCACTTTGAATTCGGTAACTTCGTTTTGTACCAATGTACCATATAGTGCGGGGCTTGAAGTGTTTGTTAGGGTCGAGTGTGATGGTCGCCAATGGCCAATCTCGCCCTGAGATTTTTGTTTTCATACTTAGGATGTGTCTTGTTTTGTACTTAGCAGTATTTAGATTTCCTCAGAAGAGATTGATACAAATAATTTCAGTGCTAGAATGATGATAAATTGTTGATGCTATCTTTGTACCATAAATGCAGCAAAGGCATGAGGTGCAACCAAATTTTAGGAGATTGCTTGGTGCAAAGTTACGGCGGCTTATGGGCGCAAAAAAAATCGAGAAGGTGACATTTTTTTAACCAAAAAGTAACTGTAGCTTTTCTCAATCTTCCTTTTCTTAAATTAGAATTAGTAGTTTGTTTGTTTATTTTTTTCCATCTGAGTGTGGCTTACTAGTTCTCCTTTAGGCTTCATTTGGATGGCCAGGAATGGTGGGACCCTACCACATCCACGTGGATTTTACTTCTTCACATGGATTGGGCTGGAATCCCACCCATTCAGAACCCATCCAAACGAGGCCTTAGTGAAACTGGCTTCCTCGCTTAGGCTCTGCTCGGTTGAGCTGAAAAATAGTGGCTTATGGCTGAAATTGCACTACAGCTGGCTGAAATTACATTGTAGCTAAAGGTGGCTGACAACGCAAACAAATACGGGAAAAAAGAACCGGCAAAAAAGCTCACAAAAGGCCAAAAGATCAGAAAAAGACGAAATTTATGAAAGTGAAAAATAAGCTAGAAGCCAGAACCTTAAGCTGAAATGAGCGGGACCTAAACAGCTAGGCCAGACCACATTTAGGGCGTGCATGTCAGCTGAGCCTGAAAGGAGAATAGGGAAGCCTCACTGAGCTGACTTTGCAGCAGAGGTTTTGATTTGAATAAATTGCAATTTAAGATTTGCCAATATATGATTTTGCTGTTGGTTAATCAAACCCATAATTCAGATCCTTTAGATTGCTTGTCAAAATTGCACTCACATCTCAATTCTTTAGATTGCTTCTCAAAATGGAATTGAAGTTAAATTGTTTATTTGACATTTTTTCCCTTCAAAATGAATTCCAATTCAAAATTTCAGAATGCTTGATTTTTTTATAGGAATACTTTGGAGCTTGGATCCAAACTATTCTTTTCTGTTTCACACACACGTGATATTCTGGAATCCCCTCTCTTCTTTGGAGCTTCTTTGTATGTTTAGAAGATGGCAAAGGGCTTTAGGTGCAACTAACTAGTGGTGATCTAATTACATTCTATCTATCTTGACATAAAACAGATTGACAAGGCCTATAGACTCACAGATTCTTATGCAACAAAAGCTTCAGCTCCAATAAAAACTCACTCTCCAAAGCAGAAGGATGGAGCCAAGCCATTGAAGGCATCACAGAATCTTGGACTGCTAGCCGCTGTGAGTCCTGCACTAGATGCAGCTGCGGCTGCAGCTATGAAAGTAGCTGATGCGGAGGCAAAAGCAAGCCTTGCAAATGAGCACATGATGGAGGCTGAAAGGATCCTCAAGATGGCTGAGGAGACCGAATCTCTCCTTGCTCTTGCAACAGAGCTCTATGAACGATGTATACACATGTCCATCCTCCCGCATTTTACCTTTGACCTTGCCACTATCTTTTCCATCATCTAACTTTTGCTAATGTTTCAGGTTCAAGTGGAGAGGTACTGACAATATTGCAAGTTGCACAAAGGGAATTTTGAAATCAAATCTATGAGCGGTAGACATCTGTTCTTTTTGTACATGGATAGGTTGGCTTGGCTTGTCATTTTGCCCATATTGTCCCTGTGTTGTAGTATAACTTAAAACAGTCTATGATGTACTTGGGGGGATATTGCCTAGGATTTTAACTAAAGTACATTTGGTGTACCGTTGTCCATCTTTAAATCGTAACCTGCATCTCAGCCTGCCTTGGCCTGTGTGTTACTGCAAGTGGTGATCACAAGACTGTCATGTTTCTCAGTTTCTGGTGTGATTAAAGAAAAAGAGAGAAGAAAAGAGGAGGGAATAATTGAATTAAAACTGATACATCAAGGTAAACTATCTTTTGTTTGTTTATCGGGAGCTCTTTCTCTTACCCTATTTAAGAACATATATAAATATATTGTAACTAATATCAGAATATGTGGTAGTGTTACTAATGATTTTTCTATTAAGATAGGACTATACCAAGGATTAGCATTGAGTCTATATTTTTTTACCCTTGTAATGGATTGAGGTCATACGGGACATACAAGAAGATATCTCTTGGTGTGGGTGCTTCTCGCTAATGACGTGTAGTTGATGAGAGTTGAATAGGTGTTGATAGAAATTTGGAGTTATGAAGACCTTAGAATTGAAAGACTTTTAGAATTAGTAGGATTAAAATTGAGTATGTAATGTGTTATTTCAACGGTGCTAGGGTAGATAATGGAGATGTTATACTAGACGGACAAGTAGTGCTTAGGAAGGACATGTTTCGTTATTTAGGATCGATGCTACAATAGGACAGTGAGATTAATAAAGATGTGAGTCATAGGATAAGAGTGGGTGGATAAAATGATGTGAAGCATCTGCTGTCCTATGTGATTAAAAAGTCTATCAAAAGTTAAAGGATAAGTTTTGTAGGACGGCAATCAGATCCGCGATGCTATATGGAGCAAAATGTTAGGAGACTAAAAGACAACATATACATGATATGAGTGTAGCGGAGATGAGGATGTTGTGGTGGATTTGTGGTCACATAAGATGGGATTGCATCCACAATAATGATATATATAATAGGGGTGGGGGTAGCACCAATTGAAGAGAAGCTTGTCCAACATCATTTGAGATGGTTTGGACATCTCCACTGGAGGCCTTCTGAGACCCCGGTACGTAGTGGAATTTTAAGATGTATTGAAAACGTAAGAAAAGACATACGTCGATCAAGATTGACGTGAGAGGAAGCAGTTGAAAGAGACTTGAACGATTAGAATGTATCTAAAGAATTAGTTTTTGATAAGAGCGCTGGCATACGACGGAGAAATTATCAGCCTGCAACTTGCATAATAAACATCAGGCAAACGTGGTGACTGGTGACTGAAAGCAAGCACTGAATTTCTTCTTGCATGCCAGGAGCCAGGAGAGCTGCTATGCAACTACAGTCTACAGCAGAACAAGCCATTCAAACTTGGCTTGCAAGCCATACCAAGCGGCTCGAGCCTCTTTGCTAGCCGAGCCGAACTCATTTTCTGGCTCATTTCTAAAGCGAGCCAAGCCGAGCTGAAGTAAGATTCGAGCTTCGGCGAGCCTGGCTCGAGCCTCGGCTCGATTCCGGCCCTACTTCCTTGTTATCTTTGTCAAAAGAAAGCACCCAAAACAGATTCTTCCGTAATTTTGTTTGTTCTGTGATGCACTTTGCTCTGTTAGTTTCAAGCATGCACTGATTTGGATGAAGCCACGGAGGCACGACGCCCTTGTCACTGACATAGGTACATTCTTTTTTACTATAGCTTATGGTTTTTAGTATGAGTATTTATGCGAATAAATAGAATACCGATAAGTTAATAAGTCTTTCAAAAATATTATCTCGATAAGTCGTTTTAAAAAAAGACGGTGAAGTATCAGTTATTTATTTGAGAAAAACTATAATCCTAAAAAAACCAGGGCCATGCAACTCCACTTTCCATGTGGCGGTACGTTTACCTTCTCTTATTCCCCATGTGGCGGTACGTTTACCTTCTCTTATTCCCCTTGGGACCGTGTTAACGCTGGTCTGCAGGTAACGTAGCAGGAATTCCGAGACGCGCTAGGGCGGATCATGTGTAAGCAGGGAAAAATGTATCCATTCAAAAATTTTATTAGAGGGTAACGATATGATTGGTAACCGTCAGTTACTAAAATTTTGAATTAAAATTTAATTTTTTTTGTTTTTTAATTTTTATACATATTTTGATGAATATGAATCTTTTTGATCGGTATAAAATTTTTTTCGGTCTCCGTCGATAAGGTCGGTAACCCCAGTTACCGGCCAAAATTTGACGATTAAAATTTCCTGTGTGTAGACGCGTCGCGTCGTGCTGATGACCTCGTGCCGCCAGCTCCCGGAGCACCACCAGCACCAGCGCCTCCCCATGACGGACCGACCTGGCAGTTCCGCATGACAAGCGGCGTCCGCGGGAGGAACGTCGACGCCTGTGCCGCGGACTGATTACCTTGGAGGTACGTACTATTTGGGTATGTTATTTAGCGTGCTGCTCTACAGCTTATCGCTTGTCGAAATTTGATCTTTCCTTCGCAGGTGCACCCATGACCCATGGCATGGGTCAGTGGTCGGCGTCCGCTGCTCCGTCCTCCTCCAGCCTGGCATTACACCCATGGATTTCGTTTACCGTAGCACATTCGCACAAAACTAATTATTCGAGTGGTTGTATCGCATGGTGATGTTATTTAACTTTACTGCGTGCCCCTCCATGTGTTGTCGACCATGTATGCTAGTCGCAGACAGATCTGCTGCATCGAACGCTACCCTGTCCACCTTGTCGGAATGGCTTGACCCCCATTCATCGCATTTGTGCCGGGACACAGAGGAAAGTAATAGCTCTTTGTACACTCAAACATGGCGTCCTCCGGCTTTGGTACGTCTCCGATCGGACCACCGGAAGGGGTTACACCACCGAACTGCTACTGTGGTGATCCGGCGAGGTGCCGCAAGTCCCGCGGACGGTTCGCTCACCGGTAAGCCAGCAGACATTTCAGAATGTTCCTTTCATTGATGTCCCAACCTTCAGGTTTTCACTATTGTTTGCCCTTGCAGTCTCCACCGCCGCTTTGCGACTTTTTGTCCAGTGGATACTGGATAGACAAGAACAGTTCACACATATGGCATAGTAACCATTTTTTTTAAAAAAAATTTAGCCTCTGGACTGAAACAAATTCAGATGGTTTGTATTTTGCAATCAATCAAAACTGATTGCTCTGCTGTCTCTTTGTTTCTATTTATACTCAGTCAAAAGCTATTTTCGGATGGTGAATAGTATACATGGTTACAAGCTACAGATCGCAACAATAGCGCGATTCAGTTCAAAATACAAGTACAAAGAAAGGAAGGTTCATATATTCAGTTAGCATATCTACTAAGGATAACAATCAAATTAATCAGATAACAATCAGCATATCAAGTAAAGATTGGTATCCATTACTTCTAATATCCTCCCTCAATCTGGACATGAGGAAACAATGTTCAGATTGCTTCTGAATCACTGAAATAACTGAACACCCAGCGGCTTAGTGAGAACATCTATGACCTGATCTTGTGAAGAAATGAAACGAATAGCTAATGCCTTGCGTGCAACTCTTTCTCGAACAAAATGATAGTCGACCTCAATATGCTTTGTTCTTCCATGAAATACATGATTTTTGGTCAAATATATAGCCCCTACATTATTACACCAAAGACAAGGCGCTTGTGATAATAAAGTACCCAGTTCACCTAGAAGGGCTTGTATCCACATGATCTCTGCCATTGCATTTGCAATTGACTTATATTCTATTTTAGTACTAGACCTTGATACCGTGGGTTGTTTCCTGGAGCTCCATGAAATAAGATTTGGTCCATGATATATAGCATATCCTCCTGTACTCCTTCGGTCTCAAAACAGCCGGTCCAATCAGCATCATAGAATCCACTGAGCAGTGAAGACACCGAGCATTAAAAAACCAGTCCAAGTTTAGCAAACTCTTTAATGTATCTCAGAATTCTCTTCATAGCTGTCCAATGTTCATCAATTGGTTGTTGTAAGAAATGACATACCTTATTTACACTATATGAAATATCCAATCTTGTCAGAGTCAGATATTGCAGCCCTCCTACTGCACTTCTATACTTTCAACCTCTCTATCAATCAATACTTTACCTTGAGACTTCTTCAATTTCTCTCCTACGGCCATGGGTGTTGAAACTAACTTGGCATGTAACATCTCTGTCCTCTTAAGAAGATATAAGATGTACTTTTGCTGGGAAAAAACAAGGCCATCAACTATGCTCTTCACCTCAATGGCCAGGAAATAATTGACCATTGCAAGAACTTTGACTAGAAATTCTTGTTTCAGCTGTTGTAGCAGATTCTCAGTTGCGTGAATTACAGAACTAATGATAATAATATCATCAATATAGATTAACATGTATATAACAACTTTAGACTAATTGAAGATAAATAGTGAAACATTAGCTTTTGATGAGATGAAACCAAGTTCTAAAAGTTTAGAACTTAACCTGGCAAACCATGCTCATGGTGAATGTTTGAGCCCATAAAGAGATTTATCTAGTTTGCACAAATAATTGGGATGTACTGAATCTTCATAACGAGGTAGTTGACTCTTGTAGACTTCCTCATCCAAGATACCTGTAACATCCCAAAATTCCCTTTCTTTAAAAATTTAATTTTAAATTAATTATTTTAAAGTATTTGAACTTTATTTGGATTTATCTGAATTTTATTTCAAAATCTAAAGCAAGAAAATGTATTTTAAAAATTTTATTAAAGCCAAAAAAGAGTTCATTTTATTTTTCCCAACCTTCCCTGAATTTTATAGAATTTTTGAGAATTTTTTGGAATTAAAAATCAATTTTCAAAGTCAAAAAGGTATTTTATAAAATTATTAAAGGCAAAATTGAATTTAAAAATATTTTTTCTAAGTCTAAAATAGCTCCAGAAATATTATATGAATTTTCTGGAATTTTTAGACATTATTTACTATTTTCTAAGTATTTATAAAATTATCTAGTATTTTCTGAAAAATTTAATTCAAAAATTAAATCTGGTTTTATCTTAGGCCGACACATGTCCGCCCTGGATTCAATCTATCCTTTCCTTGATCTAATCTTAGCCTTTCATCCTCACTTAAACCCCAACGGCCGAGATTGCGCCACGTGTCACCCATCCGGCCGCATACCACTTCACCTCCTGTTCTCTCTCACCGACGAGTGGGTCCCACTTGTCATAATCTTCTTCTTCCTCCCTTTCTTCTTCCTCAAGCTCTCTCTCTCCTCTCCACCATTGAAGCCGCCTCAAGCTTTTAAAACCGGCTGTTTCTTGACTTTATCTTCCAACCTTTCGAAATCGTGAATTAGGTCTATCGTTTGGTAGAGAAAGCCATCCTTAGCTTGCTCAGAGCCGGCCTTTGCTTTTTGGTCGGCTAAAGAGTCCATGCGCCTCTCCATTGCCTCAACAGCTTCCAAGGCCTTGTGTGTTTCAAAGAGGAGGATGACGATGAGAGTCAAGTCCCTTTCCCTAACCATAGAGAGTAGCTTCCATCGACGGCGAATGATCAGATTAGGAGAGCAGGGTGCGAGTGGATAATCTTCTTCAGATGATAATTATCACTCGCATGTGTGAGGTTATGGCCAAACAACTCGGTGTGGATGGATGAAAGAAAGGAGAGGAGGGTTGCTGAAGGAATGGGCGCCATTGTTGAAGAATTAAGAGATTGCAGTTGATGGAATGAAGAATGATCTTCTTTGGTGAAGGATTATTATTTTTATAAATTCGGCTGTAAGACAAAAAGACACATCAGAAGCCGAAACGCCATTTTTGTTTTTAAGAGAAACATATCACAGGCACTTTCAATTACAAACCGTCTGTGATATGTAATTATCACAAACAGTTCATTTTCAGAGCCGTCTGTGAGTCATCACAGACGGTTCTAGTTAAAAACAGTCTGAGATGTATCCTATTATCGCAAATGGGTTTTAACTAGAACCGTCTATGATGATTCAAAGACGGTTTTGAAAACGAACTGTCTGTGATAAATAGCCATCACTAGTAACGTAGATGGTCGGTTTTCTAAAATAATCTGTGATAATTAAAATACTGACGGCTTAGACGTCCAATATAGTTTTTTTTTATAATAGTGGATTGATGAACCAACCCAGGCAAAACTGTTGATGTCACCGAGCATGACCACCAAAGACGCTGAGGACAAGCTCTGATGCTGCTGAGCATAGGCATCAACCGCCGACGCATCTTATCGCTTCTCAATCCTTTGGCAACACCAAGAAAGGTGTTTCACAAGTAAAAGCTAGCTGTACAAAACTGACAAGAAAAGGTACCTGTCACTCGATCTAGAGACCGGAGGTGGGTTACTGGGTCCCCGTCCCTTCTTGCCACCAACGAGCATGCCAACCGCCTACGATGGAGAAGAGGGGGCCGGATTAAGGAAAAAGGGAGGACAGAAGAGGAAAGGGACAGGGGTTTCAAGTCTGCTCAGGTAGAAGGCTTCTCCTCCGGGCACATAGTCTACGCCATCTACGGACAACAGTTAGTCAAAGATGACAAAAGCACTGGTTTCGCCTACGTCAGCTGTTGATAGTATCCACCGCCGACGTAGGCAGATGCCTGTGTCAAAGAGCACGCGCGGCCTGCCATGTGAAGTGAACAATTGCGCGGACACCAACAGGCTAACGGAATGTATCCTCCAACGAAGCTGTGGAGGGCCAGCGGACGACAGTTACAGCTGCGGCCGGCCGCCGGCGTGCTCTCATCTCATGGGCAAGACGGCCACTGCATGAGCCACCTCCAAACCTGCCTGGCCGAAGGCATGGGCGTGGAACTGGCTAACCATCGGGCCGCGCCCGGGTTCAGTTCAGCGGGCCGGATAAGGTGGATGCCCCGACGCCCTTCGTGCCGACCGACCAACACGTACGTACGTACTAATCTTGCTTCACCACTATCTATCACGCATGTGTATCGCTCCCATCCGTACAGATTAACCACTGCGTGCCCCCTGTATACCTGGGATTATATCTCGTAATTCTTTTCAGAAAATTGCTCCTCACCCACCCACACTTTGTCTATACTTTGGTCTTGGCAATTCACCACTTATATTTTTGGTCTGCCGTGAATTTCCACGTGTGCTTTAAGTTTAGCAATTTGCCATCTATGCTTTTCTATTGAGAGCAAATCAACACCTATGATTATTTATTACCACAAGAATTCTTCACTTGCATTAAAATTGGAAAATCAGTGTAAGATATGTGCCGATATGAGCATTCGTACTTTTAGTGAATGTACCATTTTGTATTAGTAAATAATCTAATCAAGGAAACGGCTGATTTAGTGCAATGGATCTAAAAGTATAAGTAGTAAATTAGTACTAAATTTATAAGCATGGGTGGCAAGTTGCCAAATAAAAAGTAGGGATGGTAATTTGCACCAACTCGAAAATATAAGCGGTTACTAAAATTTCAAGTACGGGTGAGGATTTGCAATTCCACGAAAACTACAGGCGACAATGATGCAATTTTGTCATTCTTTTTTTGAGCAGGTAATCACAACCATATCTCGTAGTTAAGGGAATCGTGCGTGCGCTCGAAAGTGGCAACTTTACCGTAGAGCCACAGAGATAATATGTACATATATAGATGCAAGTGCGGCCTGCTTGCACCATTGCACGTACCCACCTATCCTCATGGCCGCCGCCGCAGCCTGTGATGAGGGGCGGACCCACCAGGGGGCAGCCCAGGCCGGAATCCCCTAGGACCGGCAAGACTCCATAGCGCCGTGGCATCAAAGTCCCATGTGATTCTGGACGAATAAGAAGATAGGGAAGAGATTTGGGTCAAGTCCAAAGGCGAGGCCAAGTTGGTCATCTAGTGTTATAGGATATCAGATCCAAAATTTTTCAGTAGAGATCAACACCTACAGTCTATGTGTGAACTCTCTAACCCCAAGTCGATGCGTCTGGTCCCTTTCTTGAAACGAAATGAAGGGAGCACTAGCAACTCAAATTCGAAGTAGCTAGCAGCAATCCACCAGAAGACTCCATTGTCCTTTAGCCTATAAGGTATCTGCAGCAGGTCGAGACAGCCCAAGATGGAGGACCATAACATGCCACGGTGTCCATTTGATCAATCTTGAAGCATGTCATCTCGCAGCAGTCCTCTACACCTGTTTGTCTCGCACAGTCACTAGGAGATATGTACCACGCCCGCTGCACCTAGCCAGGCAGCGACTGTTAGCTAGAGAACGAGAGGAATCGGCGCCATCGGTCACCCTAGCTTGCCATCTCGCTGCGGTGTCGTCTGGTCCCTATTGCCTTACGCCCTCATCAGTCAAAGGAAAGTTTGGTCCACTCAATCAGTATGTATTTTACTTTAAATTTCTCTCTATTCTTCTAATTTGTATTAAGAACGTGAGCTAAATTTGTGAGTTGGGGTTTCAATGTGATGATTATTTGTTTATTGATTTTTGTCAAATTGTATGGTTAAATCTTCGGGTTTCAGTTTTGGTTTTTGGAATACCGGCTAGCTCATTGCAGATCGGAGGGAAAATTGTAGTATTGGATCACAATGTTAAGTAAGCCACTGGACGTATTTTTCTATAATATTATTCTTGAATTGTTAAACATACAAATATTTAATTGAGTTTTTTTTAATTAATTGGTGACGATTTCATAAATGATAGACTTATTTGCTACGTGGAGAAATAAGAATTGAAGAAATTTACTAATAATGTTATGGTTCATTGTTTTATAAACTTAAAAAACGTAAATACTAAAAAGCAATACTTTTTTTTAACTAAAAGTCCTTTTGTGTGGCCCCGCCAAGCCACGAAGAGATGTGGGAAATTTAACTTTTTGCCACTCTTAACAATGCCACCTATCCAAATGCCACTGTCGTAGGGGTGGCCCCCACCTAAACCCAGCAGGCCTGGTAGGAAATTATAAGGCCCAGAATAGGCCATGTGTAATGACATAACTGCCCCCCAGAAGGGATAACCAGATGTAAGGGTATAACTGTAAAAGCACTCATCATGTGTATATATATGAGAATAAGCCATGGGGAGAGGCTAGGCCATTACACTTATCTTCATCACTCTCCACTACCATCTCTCTCTGTTTGGTCTGTAGCCACAACAGTTGGCGCCGTCCGTGGGGAGGACGAGGACAAGCCTGAAGACCGGAGAAGAAGGATGGCACCGAAAAAACTTCTTCAGCGGCGGCGAAGGGAAAGAAGACGGCCGGGCCGGAGCGTCGTATGAGTACTGTGGCCGGCCGGCGGCGGCGACGCGGCGCCGATGCGGCGCGGTAGCCGAAGACGTCGGCGTTCGCGCGGCGACGACCAACCTCGTCACCGGCACCGCGACGACCCGCCCCGCCACCGACGTTGCGGGGACGGACCCCGCGGTCGAAGACGTCGATGCGGGTGCGGCGACAACCGACCCCGCCGACGCAACGACAGCCGACCTTGCCGCCCCCACTGCAACCCTCGCCGGCGGCGCGGACCGGGCGGTTCGAGGTAGCCACGACGGAGTGATCGGCAGTTCGGGACCCCGCGACGTGGTCGTCCCCGCGCCGATCGGCCCGTCGGGAGTACCGGCGACCCCGCCTGCATCGGCGATGGAAAGTGCCCTGCTGGCGGCTCTCAATGCGTTCCAGCGGGAGCTAGGGGACCTTCGCGGAGCCGTCAGAGATATGCAAGAGGCTCGGAGTCAGCAGGCCGCGCCAATAATCGTGTCCGAGCCCACACCGGAGAGGGCGGACAGTCGCGAAGCCCCCACGTCCAGCCGCGTGCCACTGCGGCGCGTGGATCTGGAGTCCCCGCTTTCGGCGGGGCTGCAGCAGGCGGCATGGCCCGAAGACTTCAAGTTTCCTAGCGCCATCGACTCGTACAAGGGCGACACGGACCCACGCGAGTTCGTGCGCGTATACGAAACCGCGATCGAAGCCGCGGGCGGCGACGACACCACGAAGGCGAAGGGACTCCCCCTCGCGCTACAAGGAGTGGCGCTCTCTTGGTTCTTTACCATAGAGCCGGGCTCCATCTACGCGTGGGAACAGCTTCGTGTCCACCTTCACAACAACTTCCAAGGAAACTACGTCGACCGAGTCGACGCGGACCAGCTCTTTACCGTAAAGCAAAAACCTTCGGAGAAGCTCCGGGACTACTTCAAATGCTTCGTCAAGATTCGATGTCAAGTGAAAGACGTCAACAAAACCACCATCGTCAATGCAGCCATACAGGGCCTTCGTCCGGGGCCGAGTACAACGCGCGAAAGCCAATCAAGACGGCGGCGAAGCTCTTCGACAAGATGGAAGAATATGCCAGAGCGGAGGAAGACGCGCGGCGAAGGCAAGGTGATGACTCCGACACCAACCAGGCCGGAGCCTCGGCAAAAGCCGAAGATCCGCCGAAGGGCGGTTCTTCGAAGGGAAAGCGTAAGCAGGAGTCGTCCAGGGACGCGCCCGACCGCAGGGACAACTCGCATAAGGAGTCGTCCGATCAGCCCAAGCGCGGCTAGCAGAGGTCGAGGCGAAATCGGTACGTCCTTGACATTGAAGGCGGGTCCGACGAGGGTGCTCCAGCGGGCCGAGGCGGTCGGGGGCGCCGTGGCCGGGGGCGCGGCCGTGGCAGGGGCCGCGATGATAAGGGTCGTGGAGATTACGACGACCGATGTCGTGGATCGTGGTGCGTAGTCCACGGCCGCGGCAATCACGATACCCGCGCCTGCACCTCCATCGCGGCGCTGCGCGACAGCGTCGCTAGGGACAGGAACCCGGAGGTGCGCCCGCCTGCGGTGGCCCACGTCCAATTCCCATACGAGACCCCCATGCAGGTACAGGCGCAAGGCATCCAACCCCAGGAAGGCACCCTACGGATCCAAGCTCATGTACAGCAGCCTCGGGAGGGCCTCCTGTCGTTGCAGGCCCCGGACGCAACCTACCGCAGGGTCATTAACGTCATATCTGGAGGCTCTGCGCTGGAATTCGCCTCGGCACGGCAGCAGAAGGCCTATGCGCGAAGACTACATCATGTGGCGGCATACCCAGCGCAAGCACCGCCGGATTGGGCGCAGCACGAAGTTACATTCACACCCGACGACGCCCAGGGTGTGGATTTCCCTCATCGAGACCCCGGTCATCCGGGTCACTATCGCGGGATGCGACGTGGGGCGCGCCTTGGTGGACGGCGGTAGCTCCGCGAACGTATTGTTTGCGGCGGCCTTCGACCAGATGGGGATCCCTCGAAGCCGCCTAGCCCCCTCGGGCATCCCACTGCAGGGCTTCAGCGGACAGCCCCTGCGGGCGCTGGGCCAAATAGGTTTCAAGTCTCCTTCGACCGAGATGACAATGTGCGGGCCGAAGACGCCACCTTCGACGTGGTCGACCTTCCGTACCCCTACAATGCCATATTGGGACGCCCAATCCTCAACTCCTTCGGCGCGGTACCGCATCACGGCTACCTGTGCATGAAGATCCCGGGTCCCCGGACCATCATCACCGTCCGAGGCGACCAGGATATGGCCCGACGCATCGAGCCAGGTACCAGGTGCCCGCGTCGCGAAGCCCAACGGCGCTCCTAGAGCTAGCGCGGGGCCATTCACACGCGCCTTGGCGGGCCCTGCAGATGTCTAGCGACTAGAGGCTTCGGCTGCACCAAGGGCGAACGGTTAGTATATCTACCCTTCGTAATTGCTCACCCGCGCAAACGGGGATGTAATAAAGATCGCCGTTTGTCGCTAATATTTCTTTATCGCGCGCAAGTACGTGGTGAAGGTGCGCACAGGCTTAGCCAACGCGCGCGTCCCCGTAGTATAAACCAAAGACGCACGTTCGCGTGTGCACTCGCCGTAGCCAGGGGTACGGGACTGAGTATAAATCAAAGACGCACGTTCGCGTGTGCACTCGCCGTAGCCAAAGGTGACGGGCCTGAGTATAAACCAAAGACGCACGTTCGCGTGTGCACTCGCCGTAGTCAGGGGTACGGGACTGAGTATAAACCAAAGACGCACGTTCGCGTGTGCACTCGCCGTAGCCAGGGGTACGGGACTGAGTATAAATCGAAGTCGCACGTTCGCGTGTGCACTCGCCGTAGCCAAAGGTGATGGGCCTGAGTATAAATCGAAGTCGCACGTTCGCGTGTGCACTCGCCGTAGCCAAAGGTGACGGGCCTGAGTATAAACCAAAGACGCACGTTCGCGTGTGCACTCGCCGTAGCTGTGTGCGGATGAGTATAAACCAAAGACGCACGTTCGCGTGTGCACTCGCCGTAGCCAGGGGTACGGGACTGAGTATAAATCGAAGTCGCACGTTCGCGTGTGCACTTGCCGTAACCAAAGGTGACGAGCCTGAGTATAAACAAAAGACGCACCGGGGGGACGCCCTCGCGTGCACCAGTCCACGGACTTTAAATAAGACGTAGCGTCGAGGTCCGCCTCCGCACGCACAAGTCTCCGGACTATAAAGAAGACGTAGCGTCGAGGTCCGCCTCCGCACGCGAGAGTCTGCGGACTATAAATAAGACGTAGCATCGAGCCTAGCTCCGCATGCACCAGTCCACGGACTTTAAATAAGACGTAGCGTCGAGGTCCGCCTCCGCACGTGAGAGTCTGCGGACTATAAATAAGACGTAGCGTCGAGCCTAGCTCCGCACGCACCAGTCCACGGACTTTAAATAAGACGTAGCGTCGAGGTCCGCCTCCGCACGCGAGAGTCTGCGGACTATAAATAAGACGTAGCGTCGAGCCTAGCTCCGCACGCACCAGTCCACGGACTTTAAATAAGACGTAGCATCGAGCCTAGCTCCGCACGCACTCTACGGAGTATAAATGAGACGTAGCGTCGAGCCTAGCTCCGCACGCACTCTACGGAGTATAAATAAGACGCAGCGGGGGGACGCCTCCGCGCGCACTCTACGGACTATAAATAAGACGTAGTGTCGAGCCTAGCTCCGCACGCACCAGTCCACGGACTTTAAATAAGGCGTGGCGTCGAGGTCCGCCTCGCACGCGAGTCTGCGGACTATAAATAAGGCGTGGCGTCGAGCCTAGCTCCGCACGCACCATCCACGGACTTTAAATAAGGCGTAAGGCGTCGAGGTCCGCCTCGCACGCGAGTCTCGCAGACTATAAATAAGGCGTACCATCGAGCCTAGCTCGCACGCACGATCCACGGACTTTAAATAAGGCGTGGCGTCGAGGTCCGCCTCGCGCGCGAGTTCGTGGACTATAAATAAGACGTAGCGTCGAGTCTAGCTCCGCACGCACCAGTCCACGGACTTTAAATAAGACATAGCGTCGAGGTCCGCCTCGCGCGCGAGTCTGCGGACTATAAATAAGGCGTGGCGTCGAGCCCAGCGCCGCACGCGCCAGTCCACGGACTTTAAATAAGACGTAGCGTCGAGGTCCGCCTCCGCACGCGAGAGTCCGCGGACTATAAATAAGACGTAGCGTCGAGCCCAGCTCCGCACGCACTAGTCCACGGACTTTAAATAAGACGTAGCGTCGAGCCTAGCTCCGCACGCGCGAGTCTCCGGACTATAAAGGAAGTCGTAGCGGCGAGGTTCGCCTCCGCACGCGCCGCTCCACGGAGTATAAACAAGATGCGCAGACCGCCCTCCGCGTTGGCGGGTAACACCAAGCATAAAGTACTAATTGGTTCCATTGTAAAAGCAAAGGGTTACATGGTTACAAGCGTCGGCACAGACACCATCCCCTGCTCCACCCGCCAACCGCTCGAGGCCTTGGCGCGGTGCGAGCGAGCCCGAGCCGTCGTCGCGCGGCGCAAGGACCCCTTCAAGCCACCGGAGGAGGTCCCCTCCCCATGCAACGCTCGCTGCACGGCGACCCTCGCTGCACCTTCCCGGCGGCCCTGATCCGTTGATGGAAGTTCTGCAGTGGGCCCGATGGAGCGGATGGCGTCGACATAACCTCCGGTGGTCGGGAGGATCCAGATTGAGGATTCGCTAGCTCATGGGTATGCCTACACCCACGAGTATGAAGCGGGCGGCGGCACGCACCAACATAGCTGCGATGCTCGCCAAAGGTTCCGCGCCATGAAGAGCAACGCCCCCCTCCTCGATCAGCCCGGCGTCTCCTACGGGGCCTCGGCTGTGCGTAGTGTCCGCACTCGGGCGCACAGATCTCGGAGGGCTGGTTCGAGGACTCCATGGCCCGCCATGCCGACGGGGACGCATTTTCCAAGACAAGGTGGTTCTCCGCAGCAGACTCCGCCAGCTGGGCGTTCTCCCCTTCTAGGACGGCGATCTGCTGCACGAATGCGGCGCTCCCGGTGCGGCGCTCGAGCTCCGTGGCGCGAGTTGTGCGGCCACCGGGCGTCCTCCAGCGCGGTCTCCATCGCCGTGGCGAGCGATGTTTGCTTCGCGAGGCGGCTTCGAGCCCTCCGCTCGAACGCGGCCTCGTCAAAGGACCGGTGAGGGCAAGCGTCTGCGAAACAACAAATCAGCAGGCGTCCAGCAGTACCTTACAAGCTGAAGCGCACATGCTTACTCTCATCTCGGAGGCCTACAGCGCGAGCGCTAGGAGGTCCCCCGCGCAGGAAGACAGCACCTCTCGGTTGAGGCCGTTGTCGGCACGCTCTGCGGTGGCGGTGAGGTCGCAAAATATCTCCGGGCGAGGGAGGAAGTCCGAGCGAGTGAGCCCCGGCCCCAACGCGCCAGGATTTATCGTGGCCACGACCACGTTAGCCGCAGCGGACACCCGCGGGGCATCCTGCACGAGGTTCCCGACTTCGCGCATACCTCCGCTGCTCGATCCTTCGCCACGTACAGGAGACGTCGTCTCGCCTGATGTCGGCAGAATGAGCGAGCAGATCGGAGAGAGTCTCGCGAAGTCAGGTGAAGAAAGGGATTCACACCTACCTCCTGCGCCCCTCGTCACGGTAGGAGGTGGCACCGGTTCGACCACCCAGGGGGAAGCGGGCGCCTCGACGGTCGGGGAGAAGGTCTTCTCAACCGCGCTAGCGCCGTAATCCCGCGGCAAGGCCCCGCAACAGCGTATCGACCCCTCGTGGGCGGCGGGGACTGCGTCCGAGGGCGTTTCGCCTGCGGTGGCACAGGCGATTCTTCCACGGCAGGACCAGCTCCGGTCACCGTCACCCCCACGGTTTCCTCTGTAGGCGGCACGCCCTCGTCGGCCGCTGCGGTTGATAACACACCTTCCCCCGTGGTTTGCTCGCCAGGAACAACGCCACCCCCCGGGTTGACGGGTTCCAACTCAACGAGGGCCGCGAGCCCGAGCACGGGCTCGTGGCGCCGGCGGCGGCGCCGATCGCGCGCTGCGCCCCTCGGCAATATGGCGTGCCCACCGCCGGCCGCACGCCTGTCTCACCGGGCTAGCGCCGGGGCTGCCGGTCGCATCGGCAGCCGAGGAACGGGCGGCGTCATGAAGATAGCACCCCCGTCCTGAGCACCCGGAGCCCCGGCGGGAAGCTCTTCCGGCACCACACGCTCGGGCGCGGCAATGTCCATAGCCTCGCAGGTGCGGTTTACCCGCGCCTGCTCAGCCGCCTTGACTGCGGCCTCGCGAGCCCGGTGCTCCTTCAGCGTGTACGGGCCAAGGAGCGCCGCAACCACGTGCTCCGCATCTTCTAGCCGAGCCACTGCGCAGGAGATCACGACAGTCAGGCGGAAGCCAAATAGATACAATGGCGCGCGTAAAGCGTGCTGGGCGACTTACAAGGGGCGGAGGCGGCAAAGAAGTAGACACGGATGGGTCGAACCCGTCCTCGCGGGGGCCATTCTGTCCAACATACTTCCCCCGGGAGGAGAGTGGCGCCGCCCCATACATCGTGAACTCCTCGGCCAGGTCGCGCACGCTCATTCGACGGGCGACACCGACAAGGCTCTGTAGCTTTTGCGTGTCGTCGATCTCCGCCTTCAGACTCGGCGTCGTTAAACGAGATCGCCCACCTCGCATCGCATTACGCTCTTGCCGGTCACGGTGTAATAGAACCACCACCGCGTCCCACCGCCGCCCATTGCCCCGACGAGGCCGGGCGAGGAACAACGTCGCGCATGACGCCGAGCACGAAGTCCACATCGCGGTTGGACACCACCCGTCAACCTTTGCGGGTCGGCGGTGCAGCGTCGTGCGGGGTGGCGAATAAGCTCGCGTTGGGCGCCACCTCTGTCCGCACGCCCGCGTGAAGACGACCGACGAGTATCGCGTGGGGCGTCAATCGGGCTAGCTCCACCTTGTAGGCCCGCAGACTTCGCCACGAACAACGTGGAGGGCATTCAAGGCGGCATCGAAGAACGCGATGAAAACAATCGCCTCCATGGCCCCGGCCGGCCCGCCTCGTCCCGCCGGGTAGGCGAGCCCCATTGCGATCCACGATCTTCCCCTCATCCACGAGTCGCTGCAGCGTCCCTTCAGTCATGTGGCTCTTCCCCAGCACATGGGAACACGAGCCTCCCGAGTGCTCCATGGCGTTCCACCATTTGTCAGTGCGCGAGCTCCCCCGCGGCACCAGTTTGTACTCCTTGGAAGGAGGGGTCGTCTCGCCCTGGCTAGGCAAGGAACCGCTGCGAGGGTGGTAGGTGGCGTCGTCATGGCTAGCCATTGCTCTCCGCGACAAGGGAAGAAGAAGCAGGCAAAGGAGCAACTGGCGTGACAATTAGCACGGGCGCAAGCGAAGCGGCAGATCAAAAAGCAAAGCAAGAAAGGGTGCCTCCGCCTCAACACTTGCACCTTATAAAGGCCGCTCGCCTGCCTTGTGGCTCAACGCACAGGCGGATCAAATTCCCAGCGATTCGGCTGTCCGAGATTTGAAAAGAAGAACCGGCTGGGACCTAGAGGCGTGCGTGCCGTAGGTGGCCAGCAGCGCACAACGCCCCACATCTTCAACACGCGTCCAACTTCTGGGGGCGAGGCGAACGGCCGCGATCACGCAACGCTCACATCCCACGACGCACGATGCGTGAGTCGCCACGTGCCCCACTGCGGCATGGCGGTATCGCGACGACGCGGCGGCGACCTATGCCGGGCGGTGTCGGCGTGATTCCAGCCGCCATTAAGCGCACTACGGATCGCAAGGTCACAGCAGCCACAGAGCGGCGCGTCTTACCGGCAAGCGCCGGCCTCGCGACCACCGCTCGAAGGGTAGGGGCGGAGCGGCGCGTCTACCGACTTCGGCGCCCGGCTCGCGCCACCCGTTCGGCGTAGGGGCGGAGCGCGCGCGTCTACCGAAGAGGCACGGCCAGCGCCACCCGTTCGAGGGTAGGGGCGGGCGCGCGCGCGCCGACTGGCGCCCGCCAGCGCCACCCGTTCGAAGGGTAGGGGCGGAGCGCGCGCGTCTCGCCGACTAGGCGCCACCGCGCGCCACCCGCTCGAAGGGTAGGGGCGAGCGAAGGTCTTTCGACTTCGGCGCCCGGCTCGCCGCCACCGTTCAAGGGTAGGGGCGGAGCGCGCGTCTACTTCGAAGAGCACCAGCTCGCCGCCACCCGTTCGAAGGGTAGGGGCGGAGCGCGCGCATCTACTCGCCGAGGCGCCACCAGCGCCACCCGTTCGAAGGGTAGGGGACAGAGCGCGCGTCGCCCGACCAGGCACCGCCCGCGCCACCCGTTCGAAGGGTAGGGGCGGAGCGCGTCGTCTACGCCGAGCGCCGGCCGCCGCCACCGTTCGAGGGGTAGGGACGGAGCGCGCGTCTCATTTCCGACTAGGCGCCAACCGCGCCACCCGTTTGAAGGGTAGGGGCGGAGCGCGCGCGTCTGCCGACTGGCGCCAGGCCAGCGCCACCCGTTCGAGGGGTAGGGGCGGAGCGAAGCGCGTCTGCCGCTCGGCGCCCGGCTCCGCGCCACCCGTTCGAAGGTAGGGGACCGAGCGCGCGCGCGTCTGCCGGCGCGGCGCCGCGCCACCCGTTCGAAGGTAGGGGCGGAGCGCGCGTCTCGCCGACCAGGCGCCAGCCGCGCCACCCGTTCGAGGGTAGGGGCGGAGCGCGCGCCTACGCCGGCGCGCCAGCCGCTGCCACCCGTTCGAGGGGTAGGGGCGGAGCGCGCGTCTCGCCGACTAGACGCCGGCCGCGCCACCCGTTGGAAGGGTAGGGGCGGGCGCGCGCGCCTACTTCGAAGAGCGCCGGCCAGCTGTCACCCGTTCGACGGGTAGGGGCGGAGCGCCGCGTCTACCGCCAGCGAGGCGCCGCGCCACCCGCTCGAGGGGTAGGGGCGAGCACGCGCGTCTACTTTGAAGAGGCGCCCGGCCGCGCCACCCGTTCGAGGGTAGGGGCGGAGCGCGCGTCTGCGACTGGCGCCCGCCCGCTGCCACCCTTCGAAGGTAGGGGCGGAGCGCGCGCGTCTTTTCGACCAGGTGCGGCCGCGCCACCCGTTCAAGGTAGGGATGGAGCGCGCGTCTAAGCCGGCGCCCGGCCCGCCGCCACCCGTTCGAGGGGTAGGGACGGAGCGCGCGCGTCTTCAAGAGGCGCCGATGTCGCGCCACCCGTTCGAGGGGTAGGGGCGGAGCGCGCGTCTACTAAGAGGCGCCGGCCAGCGCCACCCGCTCGAGTAGGGGCGGAGCGCGCGTCTTCCGACCGGGCGCTAGCCGCTGCCACCGTTCGAGGGTAGGGGCGGAGTGAGCGCGTCTGCCGATTAGGCGCCAGGCTCGCCGCCACCCGTTCGAAGGGTAGGGGCGGCGCGCGCTGCTTCAACTCAGCGCCACCTCGCTACCACCATCCTGACTTCAGCTCCTAGCGCGAGCTTGGAGAAATTCACAGCCGTAGGGGACGGAGGGCCAAAGGACTCGGCGACATGGCTTCGGCCTGTGAAGCCCTTCACCATGAGAGGCTCTGTCGTAGGGGTGGCCCCACCTAAACCAGCGTTCGGTAGGAAATTATAAGGCCTGAGATAGGCCATGTGTAATGACATAACCGCCCCCGAAGGGATAACCAGATGTAAGGGTATAAGCTGTAAAGCACTCCTCATGTGTATATATATATATAGAATAAGCCATGGGGAGAGGCCAGGCCATTACACTTATCTTCATCACTCTCACTACCATCTCTCTCTCTGTTTGGTGCAGAGCCACAACAGCCACCCTCTTCATTGCAATTAATATTTTGCCACTCTTGAGCCTACGTGGCGCCCCGTCAGCGCCTCGCGCCACGCTGGCCAGCGCTGCGCGCGCGCGCCGCTGCCTCGCCCGCCTCTCCCTTCGCCGCGCCGCGCCGCGCCTCGCCTCGTCCCGCGCGCCGCCACGCCTCCCTTCGCGGCGCCGCGCGCGCGCCTCGCCTCTGTCCCTCGCGCGCGCCGCGCGTCGCGCCTCGCCTCCGTCCCGCCCGCGCCTCCCGCTTCGCCATCGCCGCGCCTCCGCCTCCGTCCCCGTGCCGCCGCCCGCGCCCGCTCGCCGGCGCAAACTATCGTAGGTCAGATCGCCGTCCTATAGAACTTATCCTTTAACTTTTGAGTGACTTTTTTTTATCACACAAGACATCCAATATTTGGCTCCATTTCATCCACCCTGCTCTTATCCTGTGGCTCACGTCTTCATTAAGCTCGCTGTCCCATTATAGCATCAATCCCAAATATTGAAAAGTGTTATTCTTAGGCACTACTTGTCTGTCCAGACTAACATCTGCATCATCTACCCTAGCACCACTGAAATCACACGTTATATACTCAGTTTTAGTTCTACTAAGTCTAAAACCTTTTGATTCTAAGGTCTTCCTTTACAACTCTAGATTTCTATTAACACTTATCCTGCTCTCATCAAGTAATAATACATCATCAACGAGAAGTATACACCAAGGAATATCTCCTTTTATATCCCACGTGATCTCATCCATCTCTAGAGCAAAAATGTATGGGCTCAACACTGACCCTTGGTGTAGTCCTATCTTAATAGGGAAGTCATTAGTATCAACACCACATGTTTTGACGTTAGTCACACTATCTTCGTATACATCCTTGATTAGGGTAATATACTTTATTGTGATTTTTTTCTTTGAAGCGTCTACCACATGACCTTTCTTGACACTTTATCATAGGTTTTTTTCAAGTCAATAAACACCATGTGAAGATCCTTCTTTTGCTCCTTATACATCACGATCAGCTATCATGTCAAGAAAATTGTCTCCATGGTTGACTTCTCTGGTAGAAAACCAAATTAGTTTGTCATCACGCTACTCACTCTTCTTAAACGTGCTCAATCAGTCACTCCCAAAGCTTTATTGTGTGGTTCATGAGCTTAATTCCTCTATAATTTGTATAACTTTGAAAGTCTCTTTTATTTTTGAAAATTGGTACTAATATGCTCCTCCGCCACTCATTAGGCATTTTGTTCGACCTAAAAATGTTGTTGAACAAATTAGTTAGCTAAACAACCACCACTTGTACAAGGCATTTTCACACCTCGTTAAGAATGTTATCAGGCCCAATGCCTTACCCACTTTCATTATTTTTAAAGCCTCTCTTACTTCTAACTTCTGAATTCTTCATACAACCACCTATCGTTGTCGTCAAAAGCATCATCCAGTTCAATCATACTATCCTCATTGTCTCGATTGAACAGCTCATCAAAGTAATCTCTATACCTATCCTTGATCTCATCATCTTTCACCAAAAGTCTATTAGTGTCATCTTTGATGCATTTAACTTGGTTGAAATCTCTCGTCTTCATTTCTCAAAGTTTAATGATTTTGTAGACATCCTTCTTGCTCTTAGCTTCTGATAAATATCCTCATAGGCCATGCCACGTGCCTCATTCATCACTTTCTTTGTATTCTTTTGTGCTGCTTTGTAATTTTGTGCGTTGTCATCGCTCATATCATGATACATATGCTTGTAGCATGTCTTCATCTCCTCTATAGCCTTTTACACTTCCTCATTCCACCACCAAATGTCTTTAGGTTCGCGTCTTGTCACTCAAACACCTCCGTACTCACCTTTCTAATACAAGTTGCCATATCCGTCCACATACTATTCGCTTGTCCTACGTTTCATGTCCCTTCCACGATCATCCTCTCCTTACATGCCTGTGAGATGTCCCCTTTAGGTGTTTCCATCACTTCGTTCTTGTGGCTTTGACGACCTTAGCTAGTCAAACCTGTATCCTAAAATGAAAGTCGGAGACTACCAAGTTATGTTGCTGAACAACACACTCTCTAGGTATAACCTTACAATTTATGCAGGCTCGTTTGTCCTCCCTCCTAATAAGGACAAAATCAATTTGGCTATAATGTTGACCACTGGTAAAGGTAACTAAATGGGACTGTCTTTTTATAAAAAAAAGGTGTTAGCTATCATGATATCATAAGCTATGACAAAGTTCAAGATATCTTCTTTTTCTTAGTTTCTATCACCATAACCAAAAGCCCCATGCACCATCTAAAACCCCCACTAGTTATATTGACATGACCGTTGAAATCACCTCCTAAGAAAAATTTCTAACTATTAGGCACACTTCTATCTATGTCATCTAAATCTTCCGAAAATTGTCTCTTAGCGAACTCATCCAGACCTACTTATGGAGCATATGCGCTAACAACATTCAAAACCAAGTTGCCAAATATTAGCTTGACTAAGATAATTCTATCCTCCTATCTCCTCACATCGACAACTTCGCTCTTGAGGCGCTTATTGATTAAGATGTCCGCTCTATTTCTATTTCATCGTATTCTAGTATACCATGACTTGAAGCCAATATACTCTTCCTCCTTTGCCTTCTAACCTGTCCATTTGAACTCTTGAATGCACAAGATATTTACACATGTCCTAATTGTTGGATCGACTCTCTTAACTTATCTGCTAAGAACCCTACATTCCAACTACTCAGATGGATCCTACTCTCCTTGGCTAGCTTCCTTGCTCCTCGTGCTCCTCGAGTATGTGAAGACTTCGCATATTTTTCATTACATCCAGGTGCCTATGTAGCGTGTCACTAAGGGAGTGGCACCTTAGCCTTTACTCATTTATCACCACACCTGGGTTTCGATATGACGTGTCACTAAGAGGGTTACGCCCCAATACCTATTATTATTTATTACCGTGAGACTCCTTCACTTGCATTAAGCATTAGAAAATTAGTTATGATATGTGCCCATACCGGCATTGTATTCATTCTTTTTGTGAATGTATCATTTTGTATTAGTAAATATCTAATCAAGAAAACAAGTGATTTAGTGCAATGAATCTAAACTTATACCTAGTAGTAGTACTAAATTTAAAAGTCTTGGTGACAAGTTGCCAAAACTAAAATTAGGGGTGGTAATTTACTCCAACTCAAAAGTGTACGTGGTGAATTACTAAAATTCGAAGTACGGGTGGGGATTTACAAATCTAGGAAAATTATAGGTGGCAATGGTACAATTTTCTCATTCTTTTTTAGCAGGTGATCGCAATCATATCTAGTAGCTAAGGGAATTATGCGTGCGCTCGAAAGTTGCAATTGCATCGTAGAGCCGTAAAGATGACACGTACATATATACATGCAAGGGCGTCCTGCTTGGCGAGGCGGAGCGCGAGGGCCGTCTGGCCATGGCAGGCTGCGGCAACGGCCATGAGGGTGGGTGCAAGGCAGTAAGTTCTGTCTTATTATTTTTAAAACTTCATTGTAATGTACGAGTCTCTAACTAGTCTTTCATAGTATATCAGTCTACAACCTACACTGGATAAAGTATGGTTTTACCTGATATGTGCACACTAGAGTCTAACACAGAAGCAATACTAGTGATCCCACGATAGATTACAACATAAACATAGGTGTCACATACATGGCAGTGAACTTCCCATGTTCATGCCGACCCTCCCCACGCAGGGCGGACAAAAGCTGTACTAGCTCCACGGCTCTCAGGCTTCGTCTTATCTGTAGAAAGTTGCGTCATCGAATGGAAGATCCTCCTGGTTGCATCCATCGGCCACTGAGTGTCACCTCAGTCTTGCTCTCCCGGAAAGAAAACCCAAGATCAAACTCGTCGGAGTCCATACTATATACGTGTAGGGATGAGTACACAGGTAACTTAACAAGTTCAACCATAGCAAGCCAACTAGAATATGCTATATCTATCAATTATACCAATCTATAGTAGTAAAGGACTCACGTCCTTAAGAATGTGCTAGATAATTTTCTAAAACATTTGTTGTTAAATTGGTCCACTTTTAGTAATGAAATTCTACTGTTCATAAGACACCACAGTGTGAACCTCTGGTCAGAGCTGAGAGTTGGGTCGTCTTTTTTTGCCAGCCCAAAGCACGGCCGGTCCGGCATGGTCCAAGCACGGTACGGCCCGACATGTGACGGGCCGTGCCGGCATGGCACGAACGGTGGGTCAGGTCAGGCCTGGAAAGTCGGCCCATTGGGCGACACGGCACGGGGAGCACGGTGGGCACATCGGCGCTAGCGGCCGAGCCGCCTCGGGCTCCACCTTCTCTCCCCTCTCCCGTCGACATCCCATATCCACTACTCTCACGGTCACACTACTACAAAAGAGGTTAAACTAGACGCTTACATTATAGATGGTTCCTAGGAAACATTTGTGTTGTAAGTATCATAGACGGTTTATACGAATAACTGTCTGTGGTATTTTCATATACGGTTCTTATTAAGAACCTTTTATGATAATTCACAGACGGTTCTTGATAAGAACAGTCTGTGATAATGCAGGCATCACCGAAGGTTTTTTATTTAACCTGTCTGTGATAATGAAGTTATCACAGATGGTTTGTATTAAAAATCATCTGTGATAAGTTTTCCACCTTGTAATCCCCCAAAATTTCATAATCTCCCGCCTGAGTCCGAGTATGTCAGTTTTGAGACACCTTTAGTAAAACGGACATAACTTTTGCATACGGTATCCGTTTTCGACGTTCTTGTACTCTATGGAAAGCTAACGATGAGCCCAATTAAAAAAATGACCGGCTTGCACTAGTCGCTCTCTAAGACCCTCAAAATCAGCCATTTATCTTCGAATTTGCGTTTTAAGTTTATGTTTTTTGCCAAAATTTTTATCTTCCCTTTGGAATTTGGGTTTTGCCTCTGTAGGACCAGACAGGCAACAGGGGGGTTGAATGGTGCCTGCAAAAATCTCCCCATGTATCCACTTAACTCTTTTCACCACTAGCTACTGAGCTATGAAGACAAGAGTTGAAGTCTTTCCAGAAACAGAGAAGCAGAACAGGAGAACCGAGCTGGTCGAAAACTGACTGCGTGGTTGAGACTTACCATGTGGTCGTAAGTCTCAACAACATGGTCGATAGCAATAAAACTCGAGACCAGCAGAACAACAGAGGCAGCAGAGAACAGACCATGGTCAAAAAGAGAACTCGTGGTCTTAAGCCCGACTATGTGATCGATACTCGACCCGTGGTCGTAAATCACCCTAGTTGGCACCCACCGGGACCAGAACCAATCGTAGTCATAAGCCAACAGGTGGTCGAACAATCAACGTGGTCGAGCGCAGAAGAAACCCGAGAATTAACAAAGCAGAATGTGGTCATAAATAGTGCAGTGTGGTCTGGAACTTGATCTTGACCAAAACCAACGTACTCGTAAATCCAATCGACGTTCCAGACAAGTCTGCACTGACTACGATTGCCTTGGTTCTGATATAACAACAGAAAACAACCAACCAACAAAACATAAGGTGGTCGTACAAGTTCTCAGCAGAAGAGAGGAAGGCCAGGAGGTGCAGGACCACAAGATCCAGATTTCGAATAACTTTTGATTCACGGATCAACTAGTCATGAGACTTCAACCACAGCAAGGACACAACCTCAAAAGACTGTTCTGAACTTTAATTGAAAACTTATCAAGACAAGAGAGATCTTTCTGGGAAATCGACAAAAGTGCTCAAAACCGAGACTTAGAGAGGAGGAAGATAATCAGGCCATGCAAATGGAAATAGATGAGCCAAGATGGCTTCGAGTATGATTTTCCAACTCCAGGCAGGTCAGATTATCACCAGAAAATGAAAGCAAAGTCTCAGATTAAATAAAGAAAGAATGAACTGAAGAACAGAGAATAAATAACCATAGCAAACACAACCAACTCAACTCCACACATGCTGGCAAACACAAACATAGATCAAAATGATGATATATTGCTTCTGGAGAAGAGTTTACAGCCACTCCATTTCGGAGGACCAGGAGCACCACTGCTCCACCCAAAACAAGAACGCACACAAGAACAGAAAAACCCTAGAGACTACAAACCTGGACTGGTGCTCTCCATCCCTATTTATAGCCTCTGGATACTGGGGGGTAACCTGTTAACCCCATCTAACACCGAGTTTTCAAACACATCTCTCTCGACAAGCCGTTAACACAGACGGGACAAAGATGCTTTAAGAGAGAATAGCTTCCTTTGCAGGTCTTGAACATTTTTCCAAAATACCCCTCAAGCACCTTCCCGAAAGCTTCCTTCTTTCTTGTCATCCAATCCTTGCAGCCATCTTGCAAGCCTAGGTCGTCTTCGGCTTCTCCCGACCGTTCTGGACCTCAACACTTCCCTGTGTCTAGTCCCGATCATCCACACCTCACCACGACTTAGCTCTAAAGTCCTGCAACCATCACAGACAAGCAAAGCATCATATAGCACTGCACTAAAAGCAGATTCATCAATTTTCATATAACGGAAAATACTTTAATGAGGAAACACAGCAAAATGACTGGTCGTAAACTACTTATGTCTACTCGTATGCACTGGACAAGAGTTTATCGTAGCCCTAGAAAACTTCCCAGCTTCCTACAACCACACAGCAAGTCGTTACGACCACCTCGCAGTTCACTATGACCATCGCTAGCAGCTACGACTTCCCAGACATGGTTGCTACGACTTACAACCATGCAGTCAGCTGCTATGACCACCTCGCAGGTCACTATGACTTACAACCATGCAGTCAAAGCTACGACTATCGACCATGCAGTCGAAGCTATGACCATCGACCATGCAGTCGAAGCTACGACCATCGACCATGTAGTCGAAGCTACGACTATCGACCACAAAGTCGTAAATCGACAGCGACAACGTGGTCGTAAAATCGACCTCATCATGAAAAAAATAGTGTTTGCTTAAAATTACTAGCAATTATTGAAAATGGTAAAAGTATGCAATAATGGTAGCACTCTAGGCCCAGAGGATGGGCGGGGTGTTACGATACCGATAATACTAGAGATGTAATCTTGTTTAATTTCATTGCAACCAAGAAATGAGCAAGACAATTCTGATGAGAATAATTAAAGCAAGATTAAACCATAAAATAACTAAATACCTTATTCGCCCTTCTCAAAAACCATGAGGTATTTTTAATAATAAATATTGATTAAGAAATATATTTTGCTCAATAACTACAAATATTGAAGTTTAAATTAAAATCCACCTTGCATATAAAGAAAATAATTATCGTATCCTTAAATGTGCTTCACAAATTCTTTTGGCGACAAAAAAGACATCATTGAGGTATACCAATAACATTGAAGTTAGAGGGAAAATAATTAACCTCCATGTCTCTGTCACTTAAAGTACAATTTAAATTCTGAATAAATTTCAAACGACTCATTCTCACTGCCTGAACTCCAAATTTAATGAAATTTGTCTCTTAATTTTTCTAAAATCATGACCTACACAAATATGCAAAAATATGTAAGTTTTTTACTCTTTCTAAATTTATTTGGCTCTTATTTGTATTTATCTTTATCTTATCGAATAGAGGATGTCGTGACGGACAACTTCGAAAACACGCCTGAAACATTCTCGGAGCAACAAGAGAAAGGCAACCACCCCCTTTGACCATATCTTAGGGGATGGACCTTAGAGAGGTTTGATATTCATTGGGCTGGTGCAAGGTTAGAACTAGATGATCTAAAGGCTATATGATAATCACTTTCGTCACACACTAAAGGAAGCATGAAGTTGCCTACATTATAATTGATTATCTCTTGTGGGTAAAGTTGTACAACCTCTTGAGAGTGTTAAAAACTATTTAAATAACCGTGCTCACGGTTATGAGTAAGCTTGGATGCAGCCACAATAGGTATAGATTTTATTTTCAAAACTATTTAACTGAACATGATAGGGTGGCATGTACACATCTTCCATGTGCCATACCCATGTGTAGGAATTGTGCGATGTTCACAGCCAAGGAGGGCTTTGAATGGATTTGATCTACTGTTATTAAAGTTATACAACTATCATTTCATTACATATCAAATGCTCTTTACAAATTCTGTTGCAAATTACTACTTATTGATATTGCAAATAAATCTTGCTTCATACTGAAAATAACTTAGCATAGAGCCTCATTCTTTGTTAGCCTTGCATATATGTATATATATATATAATATTGTGATATATTGCAAGTCTTACTGAGTAGGAAATGTATTTAACCTTGCTTAAATTATTGTTGATCAGAGAATGAAGAAGGATATACGCCAGACGACGTGTACTTTGCCCCCGGCACTAGGGAATTTGACGATGGGTTTTTCTAGGGCCTAATCCACAGTTGGTTGCCTGTGGGCTATGATGGCATATCACTAGATGTTTTTGCTTATTTACTAGTCTTCCACAACAATTTACTCTTTACTCTGATATTTTATCTGGTTGGTCAGCCCTATGATGTAAACTCTGCTACGCTTGGCTTATATATTCACCCCTTTGTCATAAATTAAATGCACAAAAGGTGTATGGATGTGATCTCAATGTTGTGAATGTGCGTACTAGCTACTGATCATGGGATAGTACTTAACACATATAGTGAATATGAGTGTTCCGCGCCTAGGGTCCCCACAGGAACACCACTACAATGTCATCAAGATACTTATGTAGCATATTGTTCATCATCTCTATGAAGATGGCAGGGGCATTTGTTAGTTCAAAGGATGTGATTTTATACTCATTATAGCCATAACTTGTGGAGAAAGCTGCCTTTTCAATATATTCCTCTTGCACACGAATATGATTATACCCCAACTGTAGATCAAATTTGGAGAACACATGGCTCCACTCAATTGATCAAACAAGTCTTCGATGTGAGGCAAAGGATATTTATTATTAATGGTCACTTGATTGAGAGCATGATAATAAATGCGCATGCATCAACTCCCATCCTCTTTCTCTGTGAATAGGACTAGGGCTCCCCAGGGTGACAAACTACGATGAATTAACCCTTTGGACAACAACCCATCCAATTGCTTCTTCAACTCCTCTTGGTAAGGACATGCCAAACGATATGGGGGCGAAGAGATAGTTCAATTGCTAGGAACAAGATCAATCTAAAATTCATGGGACACCCGATGCACACAATTGTCTTGATCTATTTAGACCGGAGAAAAACTAGGCTGGGTTGTACCCTTTTCTCAGTTCATCTCATTGATTTTTTGGAAGATGTTTTTAACGAGCCATGTGTATATCACAGGAATAGGGAGTGTTACAACATCAGCCCCGTTGGGGAGTTCGTATTCAACTCAAATTGTGGGGCAAATAGTAGTGTCATAGCTGGGTTTACAAGTCAGGCCATGTAAGGAGAGGCATAGCAAGAGATTTGTACCAATGAACAGAATAATAAAGAATGCTATAGGAGCTTTTGGAAATTACAGGAAATTATTTAACTTTTCCTAGTAATGCCACAATTTAATTTAATCATCTACTGTGTTTAATATACCAAATAACACAATTGTTACCATTGATGATAAAATACTGGGCAATAGCCTTCCCAGTGCCATATCTTTGAAACTACCCATCCAAATTATTTACAATTTTCATGTAGAACAAAAACCCTACTTCATCCTACTACTATTTTTAATCTGGGTATTTGTACAACATCATTAATTGACAATGACTTGCCGAACAACATGCTTATAAAATTCATATCTTCCCATCTATCCAACCAAATTATGTGATAAAAAACTCCATAGAAAGATAAGATGATTATATACAACTTTTTAATTGACCCCAAAATTTAATTATGTTATATACTAAGTATAATTAGCCAATTTCCACAACTGCATCCAATCAAAACCAATTTCGGAACAAACAAATTCTCAGAACCATAAATTCCAACATACCCATACATATTTAATGATATATGACTCTATGGAAATATTAAATAATTATCCAGAACTCTCTAGTTATTTACCAGACCTAATTCAATCATATTCAAGATTTTAACCATCAAAAAATTGTGGCATTGCTCGATTGTTTTGATCTGTAGGACAACAGACTTCCAAAGAGCATGTCAATCTATCAAATAAAATTTAACGATCTTGAGCTTGTTGGAAATATTAGAAATTTATCTATAACTCTTGCATACATAACATTTCCAAATTCTACTTCCAATGCCCTTGAAAATCATTTATATTTAAACAGCATGAAACTAGAAAAACCCTAATAGTCCAAAACGATGATTGGTATGATCCACAGGGGTAATCACACCCCAACTGCCAAATTAATCCACACAAAAGTTCATATACAGGGCATGGTGAAAGTATTAGAGGGTTACCCACACATTGAAGAAGATTTAATGAAGAAAACACGCGAACTCTTCTACTCTTTCTTAATCTCTTCCTTGCCTCCCTATCTATCTCCTGGAGTAGCCATGGCAAAGCCGTAGGAAAAAGAAGACCTAGAGTGGTGTGCCCCCTAGGGAAGGTGGCGGCTGCCCTTTAGAGAGAGAGGGGCAACCCTAGGGGAATCCAAGTAGAACTCTTTCTTACAGGGCAAGGCTTAGATGGACTGACTTATCTGACATCATACCCCCAATTAATTATTACAATGATTTTTATTACTACTACTACTACTATTATTATCATTATCATTACTATTACTACTATTATTATTGTTGTTGTTGTTGTTATTGTTTTCTTTTAGTTCTAATTATCAGAGATTTGGGACAATATTTATTAATTAGGATTAAGGTTATAAATAAGTAGCCTATTAATAGCCCATTAGGCCTAATAGTAGCACTTGTTATTTAATCTCTTATTAACTATTTCACAAATTTAAGTTGGGACGTTACAGTTATTTATTCTTCAATTAACAAGGAATCCACGTGCAAATCTACAAATTCCCTTGAAAGATGTTACTTTCATATTCTTTTTTTAGGGGTAACTTTTTAATTTTTTTTGTTGTAGTATACTTTACTCTAAGGTTAAGGTTCTATTTATAAGCTTAGCATCATATAAGATAATTTTTCATGTTCTTTCTTTGTGAACTATGTTGATCCCAACTATTTACTTTTGCATTTACATAGAGGAAGGAGACCCCTTAAAATTGCGCTAACATGTGTCTTTACTTTGTGCAAATATTTTAACATAGGTCCCATGATTGAAGCTGATCATCTTCTCTTGAACCCCTCTGGTCTTGTCGCAACCATGTAGTAACTACAAGGAGGAGAGGGGGGAATAGGGAAAAACATTCAGTTTGAAAATAATTTCACTTAGCAATGAATGGAATGAAATGGACGAAATTTAGTTATTTCATTCCAAAATTTAGAAGAAATTTCATACCACTTCCAAATTCAAATGAAAACAAATTTACTTGACTAGATTGGATTTATTTTGGAGGGTACCGAAATGGACGAAATGAACAAAATTTTGGTGAAATTTTAAACCCTGGTCGTAATGGCGGCGGCCCGAGCGCCAAAGTCCCCACGCACTAGGGTGCCCTCTCCATATAGAAATGCATGATGACGTACTAGCTTGTTCCACGCACCAGAGTCCCCACGGCGTTGATGGCACCATCTCTAGACATGATGCAACAGGATTGGCATGCACCGATCTTGGAGTTGGGAGGCGCCTGACGGGTCGACGCTGCCATCCACACGTGTCACAAATAGGACAAGGATGCACCTGATGCTCAGCATGCGCCTCAAGAAATGGTCACCAACATCTTAAATGTGCAGCAAGCGTGCAACCAAGGAAATCCACGACATAGCCACCTCCAACAGAGATGGAGTGGGTGCACCACGGTGTGGCACCTACTGTGGCACGGCCTAGCGATAGCTCCCATCGATCCCGCACTGCTTCTATGCAATGATCACAGTGGATTAAGGGATGAGGAGGCTTCTTAGGCAGTGGCGGAAGTGGTGAACGATGGCAAGCCGGTGAGGTGAAGGTTGGGAAAGTGATATGCATCATTTTTACATATATTGACCTATCATTTTACCTTTATATTTTTCGCATTTTGAGATCATTTATCACCATTTACACGTTTTTCTATAATTACATGCTCAATTTGGATCATTTTACATTTTTTTGTGCTTTTCCGTAGGCCGATGCGATCTAGGCGCATAAACAACAAATCTGGACTTCCAAGAGTTCTCTGTACAGACATACACGTCACTGCGGACATGTAGGATCAAATCGCGAAGAAATCAGAGTTTCAAAGGGCCAAAACAGAAGAAATCATAAGAAGAAAGTACCTGATTGTAAACCCTAGATACTGGGAGGACTAAATCGAAAAGTGCCAGAAAATCCATAAACTCTTCTAAAGCCAGCCGCCGCCTGGGGAGAAAATGAGCTCGGCATTTCCTCTTCTTCCCTCCCCCCCCCCCCCTCTTCTCTAGCCACGACGCCGACGAAGCTGGGCCATCTCGCTGGCGGCCGCCCCTCTTCTCTCCTTCCACCGCATCCTTCCTCCCCTCAGCTGCTTACCCCAATGCACCTTCTACACCACAACAGCGCAGCCGCTCTGCGCCGCCTTCCCCTTCTATGCCACTCGCTGGATTCGGCTGTCGTTTACTTCCCCTTCCGTGCCAGCCAAATCGTCACACCACCCGCCGCCCCATCCAAAATCGAGCCCAGCTTCTTCTACCCTTGCCCCTCTTTGCTTTTCCTCCCCTTTTCTTCTGCTCCATCGCCGGCGAGGCCAGGCCATCTCGTCGGCAGCCATCGACCACACTGCTGTGCCTCCATCTCTTCTGGTGTGCCCCGCCGCTCCTCCATCACGCCTCCTCCCGTGCGCCACCACACCTCACAGCACCGCCGCCTCTGGTCTTCACAGCCGCCCTGCATCGAGCCTTCTTCAACCTCTTCACTACCGGTGGCCTCGACTTCAACTCAGGCGACTTCTTCCTCTGCCTCCACTTCACCTCGGCCTCCTCTACTACATCTTCTTCATTGGTTAGCTCTAACTCCTCTCCCATTGTCTAATTGCTATTCTCAAGTATTGTTCAACTAAATTGGTACTAATTCTTTGTTAATTGAAGCTTCATTAGCAACTAACTTTTTCTGTGTGATGATGAATTGTGGATTATTATCTGAGATCTGTGATGTGTGCATGAGATCAGTGGATTTGTTATTATGCCTTGTTAATTTGAGTTCTATTATTGTGATATATGCTCTGTGATAATTGTGCAATTTGTGTTTTGTTAGTAGTATTTTCAGTAGTGCTAATTGTGATCTGTGTTGGTAGAGATTATAGTATTAGCTTGTGAGTTGTTCTTGTTTTCAATGATTTGTCCGTCCAGCATCTGTGTTTATCCGTGTGTTTGTGTTGCGCGATTTAGCTAGCCGGTGACCGTTCCCTTACCATTGTTATCTTGACCCCCTCCTTGCTTCTTGTCCTCCCTTGTGCTTCTCGACCTCCCCTTTTTCTTCTTTTCGCGGTTAGTCGTTAGCAAGGTCGTGCAGTCATTCGTAATTCTTTGTTGTGTTGTTGTGTGTCACCATCGTCTAGTTAGCCGTCAACCGTTTTCTCCCTCGTTCTCTCTCGACTCCCCGATTGCTTCTTGACTTCCTTACTCTATCTCGCGGTCGGTAGTTAGTTAGGTCGTCAATCGGTAGTCGTGTTCATTTGTGCAGTCAGTCATCCTGTAGTTCGTTTGGTCGTACGATGTCCATTCGTGCAGTTGTTCGTCCCGTCGTCCTTTGATCATTTAGTTAGTTTGTTGGGTCGATTTAGCAGTTGTTTTAGGTTTAGTTTTCTCCCCCGTTTCGATTGACCTAGCTTTAGCTAAGCACCGGTAGCCTCAGTCTAGTCCTTGTGGAGAACATGACACTCACCGCTATTTTAGTGGCAACCCGTGTACTTACGGGTGTGCTATTTTTGCGTGATCAAGTATTTTTGGCGCCGTTGCAGGGGATTAGCTTAGAGCAACAATGTTAGGCTATAGACTAGGTTGTTGTTTGTTTTCTTTTGTTTGTTTTGTGTTTATGCTGACCTGTCTTTTATATCATCATTGTTCATATTTGTGATATATTGCTAATCCCTAACCCTTTCCCTAGTTATTTCTCTCTTTTGCAATTTTTCATATCCATTCTTGCAGGTTGACCGATATAGGTACTTATGGAGCTTATGGCTTACTATTATGATTCTCGTGGTTTTATGAGCACCCCTACTTATGATACTCTTCAAGAACAGGTAAATCTAATGTCTCGTTAGTTAGAATGCTATGCTTTAGAGCGGGGAATTGTGTTAGAGAGTGGGCACGATCAGTACAGTTCTTTATCAGTCGCCCGCTCTCCAATTGTTCCTATATGCCAGACTTGTGGTTTTCGGGGCCACTGAGTGCCAGCGTGGTTATTTGTCCACTCTAGAGTGTTACGGGATGAGCTTTGCACAGCCGAGTGGGCCATACCCTGACACTTATGACCCTGGATGGCCTGAGCACCCGAGTCTGTCATATGGAAACAACAACCCTAATATCTCATCATTTTCTTCTAGTATACCGTTGCAGGGTTTTAGATATGGAGATTAGGATAATTCTCATTGGTCACACCAGCACTATCCCGTACCAGTAACATCCCAAAATTTAAGTATTCAAAAATATGGGATTTTTAAAACCTTTCCTACATTTTGCTGGCGTTCAAATTTTTTTGAATATTTATTTGAAATCTTTTGAATTTTGTGACATGCAAATGCATATATTGAGAAATAATATCCAAGTAATAATAATAATGGTGTTAATAAAAGATATGGGAATAAATTAATACAATGAATTACAAATTCTAAACTAATTCTAAATTGCACTTAAATCTAGAAATCAAATTAAATAAAAATCCACTTAAATCAAATTGACCAAACAAATATTAAAAGCTCGCATTTAAATAATTAAACTGAGAATTCAAATTTTGAAAATCATGCAAAACTCAAAATCAATAAGTCCTAGTGTAAGTTAAAATTTTAAATTAAAAATGCAAATTTCAAATCTTGGCTAGAGCCCTTCGTTTTCTCTTTTTCTTCCCTTTCCCTTTTTCTCTCTCACTTCCACGTGGGCCACCCACCCTTCTCCTCTCTCTCCTCCTCCCGCTCCCTTTCCCTGAGCGCGGGCCCGCTCTCCCGGTTCTCCTTCTCTCTCTTCCCCACCTTTCCTTTTCCCTCCTGCTGCTGGGCCCCAGCCTCTCTCCCCCTCCTCTTTCTTCCTTTTTCCCCTCTGCGCACGGGCCCAGCCTGCCCTAGTCTCCTCCACGCTGCACTCTCCTTCTCTTCTTCCCCATCTCCTCTGCGCTCGCTCGCGTCATCCCGACCCAAGCTGGCCCCGCCTCCTTTTGGCGCCAACCGCCCCCATCCCCTCACACACGTCGCTGCTAACTGTGCACCCGTCACGCCCACGCCGCCGCACCTGCCCCCGTCGCCGTCATCCATGCCCTGCCACCATACCGCCGCACGGAGCTCCACGATGCCCACCTTGCTCAGAGCCTTTAAAAGCCATGAGAGCCTGCCATCTTCTTCCTCACACCCCACTCCTCCCACCACACGGAATTCACTTCCCGCGCCTCATAGCTCACCGCTGCGGCTTCTTCCCCAAAAACAGCCACCGCCGCTGTTGCTAGCTCAGTGCACTTCAGCTCAATTCCCTCCGCCGGGAGCATCACCTAGTCACCACGGAGCTTCCCCAAGCATCGCCCTACTCACCCCTTCGCTGCAGCCCACCAGCGACACAAGCTTCCCCACGCCACCACCTGCCGTCGCCGCCGGCCCGCCTCGGCATCACTTCGGCGGTGCCAACTGCCTGGGTAGGTTCTACTGGTCCTCCTTGTGCACATGCTTTCCTCTGTTCTTTCCCCCGTCCTCTTCGACGCCGTCGCCCCATGACCACCTCACTGCCGGCCACCCCGTGCTGTCGCCTGCCCGCCTCGCTGCTGCTCCGGCCAACGCGCAACCTCCCCTAGGTTCCCAACCCCTTGCGCAACCCATTTTGGCGGCCCCAACTCCCCTCTAGCCGCCGCTCGCCACCGGCAAGACTGCCCTCCACTGGCGCCGATTCACTCTGTTTTGAGCCCAGCCACCATCCAGCCTAATTGGTTTGATGCACCTTCTCTGTCAGTCTAGGGCCTCTGCCTAATTGGTTATCAGCGCCGTTTGTTAAGCCACAGGTCTTGGGTTCAAACTTAGTCGGCCGCACCTCTTCCACCCATTTTTATTATGATTTTTGCAACACATATCAAGCAAGAAAAATCAAGGAAAATTATAAAATAATTTAGAAAAGCTAATAAAATTTAATTAGAAGGTAAAAGAGATTATGTAAGATTTAAATCCGGATTAGTTATCATTAATGTGCCTTTAGTAATGATTTTAAGTCTAATTATTAATTAAAGGCATTAATAAAGAAAAACAACTTTGGTTAAATGTCCAAACTTAATAAAGATTACCCTAAGTACAATTAAAATATATGCCCAACATTTAACATGATGCCATTAAATAAATCTCAGTAATAGATTTATTTAAGTAGCAATATTAAAATATGATCCAGTACAACGAGCTTTGCCCAGATAACTAAACTTAAATTAAATTTAGATTTAAACTAAGCCTAATAAACAATAAAGTATAGAAAAAATAATAATGGTGCCATTAATTAAATCTTAACATTGGATTTAATAAATAATAATGTTGAGCATAAATGTATACAACAAGTTAGGACCCGTATAAATAGATCCTAATTCAAATTAAACTATACCTAGTAATATCTAAGGGTGCATAAAATGTTGTACCACAAAATGCTATAAAACCGGACCCTAAGATTAATTCGGTAAACTAAAAATTATATACATTGCATATATAATATATGCCCTGAAGATTAACGCTCGACAGAAACAATGCTCAGCTAAACTCGTACACCGAATCCTAGCTCTAACCTTACTCATGGAACTTCCTTGATAAATACAAGAATAACAAAAGAAGTTGTTAATAAAAAGATCGAGTCATCGTATTCTGCCACCAGCTATACCTAGCTATCTCTGAGCACTAAACAAAAATAATTTCATAAATATGCCTTTATCATGACCCATCCTTTGATCTCTATTATTGACAAGTTTCCCTGCCATTCCCCCACTTCACTCCAACCACTATGACACCAATAATACTCCACATCCAGTCAACCTTGTCTCAAATCACCTATTTCATCATAACAAAAATTAATCAAGTTCAATTGGGTTTATTTGGACTTTTTGAGTTATTTGTATTTATTTGAATTCAGTTGCTTAGCATGTAATTAGAAATTGAAAGTCATGAAGATTCAATGGATCAAGCGAGATCAAGATCGAGGTGAAGAAAAAGACAAAAAGCTCAGGACCTTCAAACAAGAAAACTTTGAGTGAGCTCAAGACCGCGGTAAACCGTGCAAGGTGAGTCAATACTTTGATCATGTTGAGCCTACGTTTTTTGCAAATTACTTTTATTTAAATTATCAAAATTGCATGATGTTATTTTATATGCAAATATATGTTTGATTTAAGATTCTAGTTAGATGCCCATTGTTTAACTTGATTAATATTACACCTCCTTGGAACCTTTGAATATATGAGCCTTGTCGCCCTAGCAAAATTATAATAGTAACCTTTCCAAAATAAGTCCATAAATATACACCATGCATAACACTGCTTAGACATTCGGGGGCGCTGAAATGCCCCAAGCATAATTCTTAATCATCAGACACTGGTTTGGAAAGTCATGGTGGAAATGACTGTTATATTTTGGTACAATTATTTTTATGCTCCCAAAAAATCTCAAATTGCTTATCTATCTGGGCGGATGGTTTGGGGGTATAGTGCAACGGTGCACGAGAGTGTGGTTAGTGGTAGAACCGCTTAGATAACCCTAAGGATTGAATCTTGTCATGACCTCATGTGCAAAACAAGTACAGTCACAAGTCTGTAAAGTACAACTTGACTTAGTAAATTTACCGGACCCTGAAAGTCATCATCATTGGTGGAGGAGTGAAGTAGTGCAAGTGGCGGCCTGGGTGGCAGGCTTGAATGGGACACCCGTAGAGGGTGAAGTTCTACTACGGCGTGCTAGCAGTGTGGGTAGCTAGCTGCTATGCGCATAGGAGGAGAATATCCCCGCACAACGTATGGGACCCACCGCAAATGGGAGCGACCCATAGGGTGAGATGATGGAAGGGGCGAGGTATTTTGAATGGTTACTGTGGTGGTTTGCTCAACCGCACGTCTACGGAATCGTGTAGGGCAACGAGTGAACTATCTCTTGTGGGTGAAGTGTGCAAACTCTGCAGAGTCAAAACTATTCGAATAGCTATGCCCACGGTCAAGGGCGGACATGGGAACTTAACCAGATATAGTTCTATTTCAAAAACTTTGTAGGTGGAAATGAAAAGGTGGAGGGCAGTGGAAAGCCCTAATTTGTGTTGCCCTGGGTGTTGTCCCAGTGATAATGTAAGTGGCTATAACGCAGAAGGTTTAGCATTATGGTGCAGAAACCATATAATGGTGGATGGAATCTGGATCGCTATTATTATTACTGCATTCTTTTCACGCATTATATTTTTGTTCAAACTAATAGGTCTCATGAATTTCTATGTATCATATTTCAAAAATAAAATGCTTCTTTTCCCACAAAATAAAATAAAAGGAAGAATAAGTAGAGTCGTGAGTAAAGAAGATGGATGTTTGTGATAAACACACAAAGATATTGGTGGATTTATGTCAATCATAAAAAGGAAACGATAGTGTGAATTCTGGGGAAATAAATTGGTGGAGCCTAAATGAATATATTGGTTAGATGGATGAATTAAATGATTTTTGGAGAATTAGGGAGTGCAAAAGTAATTGCTGGATTACAACATAGATGAATATTATAAATTACTGGGAGATGTTGAAATAGTAGAATAATAGAATATGATCAATTACTAGATGGGTCAATTGAATTTTTGGGAATTATAGATACGATAACAGCTATTGGAGTATAAACTTGATCGATAATATTTCTGGTGGATGTATAGAGATAGATAATGGAAAATAAGGTTGATCACTGGAAGAGCAAATAATGGTTTTGAATCAATAACAGAAAGGATTGAATTGTTAGAAAGTCTTGATACAAATGTCATTGGTGGATTTAAAAGTAATTATATGGGATAATCATTAGAATTCAGAAGTGAAGAGTTGATGAATAGCCATTACAAGATTGGATTTATTAGGAGCTCAGAATACAAAAGATATTGGTGGATCTAAAATATAGGAGGTTAAATTTTCATTAGTAAATAATGAACCTGAGATTGGATCTATGAATTTGTGGTGAACACTTGGATTCTTAGGAGAATAGGTAACTCCAATTCGATTAGTGAATTTTTTTAGACAATATAATGGAGAATCGTTTGCTTGGTGGATCTAAAATAAAGACATTGGATTGTAGAGTTAACAGATTGGCATATGGTGGATTAAATAAATGATGACCCTCGCTGTTTGGAGTCTTAGACAGGAATAAATATAGGGAGTGTGTGTTCGGTGGATTAAAATAATGATGGCACTCGCTGTTTGTAGTTTTAGACAACACCTGATCGGTGGATTAAATAAATGATGACCCTCGCTGTTTGGAGTCTTAGACAGAACTTAATCAGTGGATTAAATAAATGATGACACTCGCTGTTGGAGCCATAGGTAGCAATAATAATACCGTGATTAAATAATAACCAAAGAAAGAGAAAGAGAAGAAGCAATTTTTGGCAAATAAAACAACGCGAGCCTCTCCTTTGATAAGCTTTGCATACTATTTATTTGTATCCTGTGTATTGGCTTGCGGAGTACGGTGGTTTGTGCTCACCCTCGCTCTCACAACTAATCCAGAGTCAGGAGTCAGATCACTACGCCACAGCAATACGACTGGACATGATGGCAAGGAAGATGAATGTATCGAGAACTAGGTCGTGAACCCCAAGCCGGCTGCCTGTGGGCATGTCCTGAGGGTCCCACCTGTGTGCTTCGTTTTCACTGCTGCAATTTAATTTTTTCGGCCAAATCGGCCCGTGAGTAAGTCTACCATTATATTTACGCTTCCGCATGATATGTACTTTGATGTTTAGAACTGTAATCTGTGAGCACTATCTACTGATCCAGGGAATAGTGCGGTGGAATCACAGAGGATTTCGGATTGTAAAATCTGGGTTCGACAGTACCTCAGGATCAAACTCCTACTCCTGAGCTCAATCAAATGTCCAGATTTGAGGAGAGGATTTATAGGATGATAGGAGATTTCGAGAGAAGAATGAGTAGTGACTTCGCATTGGATCTGACACTTCCTACTTGCAGTTTACCTGTACCTTCACTGAGCCAGTTTTCAATTCCTATGTCTGAGTTCTTAGAGCAGTCTCATGAGCTACCTCCTTCACATGAAGATTAGGCTGCCTGACTTGATGCATTATGCAGGGAATTCATGACTGTGCCTCGGCGATTCAAGACGAGATTGAGGTGATTATGAGCAACATGTCTACTTGTGTGGATAGTTTTACCGCTTCACAGCCTTCCATTAGCACCACAGAGATAGTTTTGGATAAAGATGAGTGTCAGTTTACCAGTCTTACACATGATCTTGCTAGCGAGGGCCTATTGTTGGAGACACTACAGATACACTTAGAGGCACCTTAGTCGGATCCTTCGCCTATTGACTCTGAGAGAGATCATTGAGCTAGATGATGAGGACCTACTTCCTGATGATGATTGTTTCACTCCTGATTATGAGGATGAGTTTGCGGTAGATCTACTCTTGAGTTGTGATGAGTTAGATTTAGATGATGAGAGCTTTGTACTAGATGATGACGAGTTCATTATGGATATGCTTTTGAGTTATGAGGTTCCACATCTTGATGAGGGGCCTGCTTCCGATGTTGAGGAGGAGCACATTTCTATTGATCCACCACTGGCTACTTTCTTCGTTGACATTGCCCCTTTGGAGGTTTCTACTACCGTACATTCTACTTCACTTACACTTTAGGTAGTATGGAAACTCTTCCCCAACCACCTCAGGTTTGATTTCCTTGGCTCTGACGAGACATACTCTATTACTGTTTGTGCTCATCTCACTTATAGTCCTCATGATGTACTTTATCGATATGCCTATGTGATTGGATATTCTATTGATAACATAGAGGGCATCGACCCTATCACACATACTTGCCATATTTTTGAGTTTATTTGCAGGTTTACACATGTGCACCATCGACTGCGAGTAGACTTGGCTCAAGTTGATATTCGTTGGGATCCAGGTGGATTTCGAGGCATGTTGTTTCATGAGGAGGGCTGACATGTGCCTTTTCCATGTCCCGTCCTTGGCCCTCCTCCCGCTACACCAAATGAGCATCTCTTTATCTTTTTATTTCCATACCTTTTGTTAGTTTTTGTTGGTTTATCCTCTTTTCTTTCTTTTATTTCAGGTCCTGTGCTAGATCTTCATCTTTGTACGTGCGAGAAGCCATGGGATGATTTGTCTGCTTGCACTGCATCATATACACCTGGTGAGCTATTTCTTACCCCTTTAAGCACATTCTTGACTCATTGATCAATTTAAACTTGGGGGAATACTTGTATGTGTATGGATGATGTTCTAGCATGTTTGTATTATATTTGTGAGCATTTGAGCTTATTGTTGTGTAGTTGATGATATATGATCATTCTTATGCTTCATATTATGCTTATGTTGATGATATATGGCCTTTACTATTGCTCTCATGTTATGCTTGATTGTATATCTTGGTCAGGTGAGCCCATGCCATGATTAATCAAGAAAGGTCATGCCGAAATTTTCTTAATTGAGATATATTGTCACTAGTTCCTTGTATATTCTAGGTCACTTGGCATCATATTGTAGAGCTTGAGTTTTGTTTATTATCCTTGATGTGCTTAGAAACCTTGTGATCCTATAGCATTTGATTCATTGCGAGTTACATATGTGTTTTAACCATTTGCGGATTGAATTGGTTCTAGTCATCGCCTCTTGAATGATTATATCCTAGATTTATGCTTTGGCATACTATGTTATTTTAGATATTGATACTTTCCTTGAATGTAAAATTTGTGAAAGGGATAGTCCTATCTTGAGCCAATAACTTGGTTGATTTATCTAGGTATCCATGTCTCAATACACGTGTTACTTAGCATTAATGAAAACCGGTTAAAGATGCTTAATCATAAGAAAAGAAAAGAAAAGTTGTGATGCAATGTGTGAGTGTGTGGAATAAGTGACTATGTCACATTGGTTCGAAAATGTGTTGAATAAGTGGCAAAGTTTTGCCCAAGTGAAGTGTGAGTGTGAATAAGCGGCAAAGTTTGCCAAAGGGTGTGAATAAGTGGCACAAGTGCCCAATGTGTGTTTTAAATTTGTTAAAAATCAACAAAAAATAGGTATCATGGCTCAAGTGTGGGATTTTTCATAAATATTATGCAAGTATTAGTCTCTTTGTCTCAAATAGCAAATGCCTTAGCATGACCCTTTGATATACTCATTCTTAATGTTATACCTAGTTCCGATGCCTTACAATTTTGGTTGGATTCATGTGATCACTTAGTGCATTCGACACTTGTGTGTAACTTGATTTGGTCAAATGTTGTAGTTATCACTTTGGTATCTTTGCTTAAATGTTTCATTCTCATTTTGGATGGTCCTCAAAACTCAAGTTAGTTATCTCATTTTACATTATTGTATGCCTCTTGACTTATTACATGCATTTAACTAGTCTTTTACCATAATGACTTGTTGTCCGGGTTCGATAATAACATGCCATTTACTTGAGGACAAATAAAAGCTTAAAGCTTGAGGGTATGACATGCGTCATTTTTACATATATTTACCTATCATTTTATCCTCATATTTTTCACATTTTGAGATCATTTATCATCATTTACATGTTTTTCTATAATTACTTGCTCAATTTGGATCATTTAACATTTTTTGTGCTTTTCCGTAGGCCAACGCGATCTAGCGCATAAACAACAAATCTGGACTTCCAAGAGTGCTCTGTATAGACATACACGTCACCACGGACACGTAGGATCAAATCGTGAAGAAGTCAGAGTTTCGAAGGGCCAAAACAGAAGAAATCATAAGAAGGAAGGACCTGATTATAAACCCTAGATACTGGGAGGAAGAAATTAAAAGTGCCGAAAAATCCCTAAACTCTTCTAAAGCCAGCCGCCGCCTGGGGAGAAAGCAAGCCCGGCATTTCCTCTTCTTCCCTTCCTCCCTTTGCTTACTTCCCCCCTCTTCTCCAGCCACAACGCCGGCGAGGTTGGGCCATCTCGCCGGCGGCCGCCACTCTGCTCTCCTTCCACCGCATCCTTCCTCCCCTCAGCTGCTTACCCCCATGCACCTTCTACACCACAATAGCACCGCCACTCTGCGTTGCCTTCCGCTTCTGAGCCACTCGTTGGATTCGGCCGCCGTCTACTTCCCCTTCCGCGCCGGCCAAATCGTCACACCACCCGCCGCCCCAGATCCAAAATCGAGCCCGGCTTCTTCTACCCTTGCCCCCCTTTGCTTTTCCTCCCCTTTTCTTCTGCTCCAGCGCCAGTGAGACCAGGCCAGCTAGCCGGCAGCCGTCGACCACACCGTCGTGCCTCCATCTCTTCTGGTGCGCCCCGCCGCTCCTCCATCGCGCCTCCTCCCGTGCGCCACCGCACCTGATAGCACCGCCACCTCTGGTCTTCACGTCCGCCCTGCATCGAGCCTTCTTCAACCTCTTCACTGTCGGTGGCCTCGACTTCAACTCAGGCGACTTCTTCCTCTGCCTCCACTTCACCTCGGCCTCCTCTGCTACATCTTCTTCTTTGGTTAGCTCTAACTCCTCTCCCATTGTCTAATTGCTATTCTCAAGTATTGTTCAACTAAATTGGTACTAATTCTTTGTTAATTGAAGCTTCATTAGCAACTAATTTTTCCTGTGTGATGATGAATTATGGATTATTATCTGAGATTTGTGCATGAGATCAGTGGATTTGTTATTGTGCCTTGTTAATTTGAGTTCTGTTATTGTGATATATGCTCTGTGATAATTGTGCAATTTGTGTTCTGTTAGTAGTATTTTCAGTAGTGCTAATTGTGATCTGTGTTGGTAGAGATTATAGTATTAGCTTGTGAGTTGTTCTTGTTTTCAATGATTTGTCCGTCTAGCATCTGTGTTTATCCGTGTGTTTGTGTTGCGCGATTTAGCTAGTCGGCGACCGTTCCCTTACCATTGCTGTCTCGACCCCCTGCTTCCTTCTAGTCCTCCCTTGTGCTTCTCGACCTCCCCCTTTTCTTCTTTTCGCGGTTGGTCATTAGCGAGGTTATGCAGTCGTTCGTAATTCTTTGTTGTGTTGTTGTATGCTGCCGTCGTCTAGTTAGCCGTCAACCGTTTTCTCCCTCGTTCTCTCTCGACTCCCCGAGTGCTTCTTAACTTCCTTTATCTCGCGGTCGGTAGTTAGTTAGGTTGTCGGTCGGTAGTCGTGTTCATTCGTGTAGTCAGTTGTCCTGTAGTTTGTTCGATTGTACGACGTCCATTCGTGCGGTCGTTCGTCCCGTTGTCCTTTGATCATTTAGTTAGTTTGTTTGGTCGATTTAGCAGTTGTTTTAGGTTTTGTTTTCTCCCCCGTTTTGATTGATCTAGCTTTAGCTAAGCACCGGTAGCCTCAGTCTAGTCCTTATGGAGAACACGACACTCACCGCTATTTCAGTGGCAACCCGTGCACTTGCGGGTGTGCTATTTTTGCAGGATCAGAAAGCAAGGTGGCGAACGCACTTTGTGGGAAGAATTAATCTAAGAAAGAAGTGGATTATGGATAATGGGGGGAATAGGAGAGCTTGTAGGGCGGCGATGGCACGATGGCGAGGTGCTCGAATCAATGAGGAAGGCGGGGAAAGAAAGGTTGGTCTTGCAGGTTGGTCGAGAGAAGGAGAAGAGTGGAGAACCCAAAGAAGCAATCCCAATTAAAATCAACAAAGAGTGAGTGAGTAGCCAGCGGGTAGGTCGGCTTGTGTTCGGCTAAATCAATTCATGGGCTGGACCGACGCATGCAATTCACTTGGTCCACTAAGGGCCTATTTGGAACTAATGAATTTTTAGAAATTTCAAAGAAAACAATTTAATTACTACAATAATAACAGGAAAATTTTTGATGTTCTAGAATCTTAAAGCTGTTCAAACAATCACCACGCTCGCAAAATGAGAGGGAACGTTTATGCCATGTCCATCAACCACGCGAGTTCAATCAATGATGCTAATATTGAGCTTGTTGAGAAGTTATAGCTGCCTACAGTCCCGCATCCTCAATCATATGTTATAAAATGGTACACTGGCATACTCGACATCACATATCAAGTTAAGGTACTATTTTCACTGGGCAACTTCTATTGTGAGATTCTGTGTGATATTATTCCAGTCCTTATGGTCTCGTGTCATCTTTAGCTAGGAGATCCATGGTGCAAGAAGTTCAATGCACTACATCAAGACTGGTGCATTAAGGTGAAAAAAGCTCATTAATGAGGCTCATAGGCTTGGTTCAAAATTACTTTAATTACACTCATTAATTGGTTAAACATTGAATGAGTCGATTTCGGATGAAACTAAATTTTGCTTTGGATAGGCTTGGCTCAGCTCGTTAGCTCAATTCTAAAAATAATTCCAAACTATCAATAAAATGATATTAAATCAAACTATGTCAATTTAGGAAAAGCTTGATAAGACAAGGACCTAGCTCAATATACACCTTGACACCAAGGGCTATGACCTGGGTGAGGAAATGTGTGCTGCATGGAGAGATGAGGTGCTACTGAGAATCAAAAAGCGAGAAGAATCCAAGCACCAAAGTTAAGCTGCAGTGATGCATCAAAATCCAAGTGAGAATGAGAGTACACAATCCACATTTGAACAAAATGAGAGTATTGCAAGTGAGTTGCATGATTCCACCAAAATTGAGGTTTAAAGTATCCACTTTGAGCAGAGAGATCCACCAAAATAGTTGGACAGCATTCTGATATTAGTAACACTTTAAACCCTATCCCTTCTAGTTTTGTTTGTCATCCTATACAGGTTCAAGAAGATGAGGAAAGACAGCAAATTTCTCTACCACCACTGTCTAAAACTGAAGTTGCAGATGTGCCAAAAGAGGTGATTCATCAATAGCACCAAGAAAATCGTAAGAAGTTATTTGATGCATACAAACAGAAAGAATAACAAATGCACAAGATAATACAATTGTGCATGTGCCATCCAAGAATTGGAGATGAGTTCTTCCACTGTGAACAAAAGCCGAGGATGGCATTTCTTGAAGAGAGGGAGGATAATGCAGATAGAATCAGTATCAGTCATATTTTTATGATCATCGTAATTGTCAACTGGAAAAAGCTCTTAAGTCACATTGAATTATCTAAGAGAAGGAGTTGAAAAGCTTCAAGGCATTGGTTTCATCGCTAGCTCCATGTCGGTCCAATCGGTTTGACAAAATTTCCAGAAAAAATATATCTTAGTTACTTATAGGTTAACTAAATCAAATTCAATTTGGATTTTATTTTCTTTTTTGTTTCACAAGGAAACCAAACAACATTTTTTATTTTTTGTCTATTGCAACCACACACATTGTAGCAACCTCTGCCCCTATAGCAAATGGCACTGTAGTAAGTAGGTTAATGTAGCAACCGGCTTAAAAATCTATATAAGAAGGGGTATTCTCTCTTGTAATAGATGGTTTGTAAGATTGATGTTATGAATGAAGGTACCAAGAATACTAGGGTTATATCCCTTAATATCCATGTGAGGATTTTCAGAGTTCTACTCTTTTATTCTTGTAAATTATTTGAGTTTGTGAGAATCAATTGGTCGAGATCGTTTACTTCGTGCTCTTGTCATTGAGCAAGTTGCGTGGTGTGGATTCTTATTAAGATTGTAATATGGTTGTGGTGGTTGTAATATTGTGTTTGACACAAGTTTGCTGCCTTTATCAAATCATGTTGCTTTCTTTGAGTTACCTTTGTGATTATTGTGGTATAATCTTGAAGCATATTGCTTTGATTAAGTTATCTTCGTCGACTTAGGCTAACCCTAAGGATTCACGTGATCACATAAATTATATTCTGAAGCAATGTTGAACCTTTAGGATGAATGCCAATTGATCTATATTGACTACTGTGATTTTCAAAACTGTCATTGATGCAGGCGGTCACAACAAATTTGCATAACCTTTTGATCTCTATTGTGAATCGGTGATATCTAATTTTAGGAGTATATAATATAGGAATAGAGCAAATTTTATTTAGATCAATATAATCGTGGGAATGATTAATTGGATTGTTTGATAATACAGAGAAATCAATTTATATATTATGAGGCCAATTCCTTCAACTTTGCAATAATTTACATGGTCTACAATAAAATATATCCTTTTGGGTCATATTTGCTTCTTTGAATGTTCATCAGTCATCGCAAATATGATTCTTATTTACTCTTCAATTAACGTGGATTCCATGTGCAAATCTACAAGATCCCATGAAAGATGTTACTTTCATATTATAGACCTTTGCTCTAAAGTTAAGGTTCTATTTGTAAGCTTAGCATCATATAACATAATCTCTTTTTCTGTTCTTAGTGAACTAGGTCAATCCCAAGTGTTTACTTTCGCATTTACTCAAGGAGGAGATCCCTTAAACTTGTGCTAACATGTGTCTTTGTGCAATGGTACAGATAGCTGTTATCTATAGTACCCTTCCATATCATCTGTAGACGATACTAAAGACACCTTCTATAATAAGTTGTCTATAAGTTATCTATAATAGGTTGTCTGTAAAATATAGATAATATTGATACAATGGTACAAAAACCATCTATAGCAAGTTATTTTGTCGTGTTTCGATCGTTTATAGAATTACAGTCGACCTTCTTCTCTCTTCTTTTTTTCCATCTACCTCAGCAAAAATCCTATGTAGCACTTCTTATAGACAACTTTTGTCACCTATTGTACATGCCCATATATTTTTATGGAATATTTTAGATTTTTTTAAGGTTATGGAACATCTTAGTCTCTACTTGTCCTACAAGTGAGCGCACCACCGTAGCCGGGTTAGCTCGAGCAAGCTGCAAGCACGAGTCGGCCTCACTAATCAACGCGTCACACACCACTCTCACTGTAGTGAACCACCACCACCAGAAATCTATGGTAGGGGCTTCGTAAACCTAAACATGTAACACCAATGAACTCGAGCTTAATTGTCGTTAGAGCACAGATCTCGAGGCACATCCAAAGATTAAAATTATACTTATTTTGGTGATGAAATCAGCTAGATGATATTTTATGAACGCCCTAAGAGCACGTACAATAGTACAGATAGCTGTTATTTATAGTACCCGTCTATATCATTTGTAGCCCTAAGCCCGAGCTCGCCCCCAGGGCACCTCCTACCGTCTTTGTGGACCCAACAGCTGGCCGCGGAACCCTCCCCTCGTCAGATGCGGCAGCAACGCTCGGTGGCCGGGGCTCTCCTGCTCCTCCCCGGCCAATCTCCTCATGTCGCCTGCCGCCGGAATTCGGAGAGAGGCTAATTTCACCCTAATTTGATCCAAGTTAAGAACAGTAAGGCTGCTTCCATGATAACACCAGCACAGGGGGTGCCATGCGCAAATGAGCATCACGAACAGGAAAGCAAAGTTGGGAGGATTCCAGAATCCACACGCATTCCTGAATCCACATCGACTCACAATCCCAGCGCCACCAAACCGAGAGGCGCTGCACCAAGATCTAACAAGACTACAGCAAGGGCTCTTCCACGGAAACACGAGGGGGGAAGAGCGAGCTGCCCGGGAGGAGGGAGGAACAAGAAGAGAACATACACAAACGCATACTCCTGCAACAAATCGATCAGCCAGAGACCGAGCTAAGAAGCATCCGGCAGTTGCAAAATCCTCAAAGAATCCTCCTTGATTTGCAAGAGCGGATAGGATTGGAAGGCTACCTGCTGCTGCCGTTCGCGAGTGAGAGGCTAAGGCCTTGCCCTTGCTGGGACTCCTGGGTCTTCTCCTTCCTCTCCTCTTCCTTGCGCGCCTCCTCCTCTTCCCCCTTCTTAATGTTCCTCACCAACTGATCCATCCATCTCAACCAACTACACTCCCTCTTGTCCCCCCCGCCCCCTTCCTCCTCGGGGCGTGGGAAAGGGACATGGGAAAAAAAAGAGGAAAGGTTAGTGCTCTTCCGTCAGTCCATGCTGGGAGAGAATTCGGAGAGGCAAACAGAGGGGGACTCGGAATTCTTGCAGAAACAAGTTCGTTCCTTAAGCAAATAACAAAAAGTCCGAGTCTTTTCCAGAGTGCGTCCATGTTCTATACAAGAAGCCCCAGGACAAGGAAAACAAATTCCGGTGAAACAAGTTCGTTATTGGATCCGGATTTCCTTAGCCAACTCGGATTAGGACTTTCGGAGGGAGACCTCGGTTGGTGTTCTATAAGTACAGCCAGGAGCCTGCCCTCTGTGTGCTCCATCCAAGATTGCATTTTGCAAGTATTCCTGGAGAAGCAATTCATCTTCCAATAGAGGCTCTGCTCCGATGGAGGCCTGTAGCAGAGCTGGGACGATGAGCCTATGGGGTCTAGCTATACACTCAAAAAATCTGCGCTGTCTACTCCTCAGAGTTTTGCCTAAACTGCTAGGTCTTCCTGCCAGTTCACTGAAGAAATTCTGGAAAGATGAACATGTTCATCCATCACTGACAGAGACTACGGTGGGCACATTGCCGGAGCTGCCACAGGACATCTTGATGAGTATCTTTGCAACCCTTGAGATCCCTGACCTCGTACGTGCCGGCTCTGTCTGCTCCTCCTGGCATTCTGCATACACCAGCCTGCGCAACCTTGGGATGTACAAACAGTCCCAGACACCGTGCCTACTCTACACTTGTGAATCTGCTGGTGAAAGTGTTGCGTGCCTCTACAGCCTCGTGGAGAAGAGGGTGTACAAGTTAACTCTCCCGGAGCCACCCATCGGCAGTCGGTTTCTGATTGGGTCCTCACATGGCTGGCTGGTTACTGTTGATGAGAGATCTGAGATGCACCTCGTCAATCCAATCACTGGGGAACAGATCGCTCTCCCATCTGTGATCACCATCGATCAGGTGAAGCCCGTCGTCAATGACCACGGTGCTGTCCACAAGTATGAATTCTCATGGCATACTGGAACGGCCGTTCACAACACGCCGTCAATCTTTGCTCTTGCTGAGCTGCGGGACCACCTCCAATATAAGGCTTTTGTGTTTGCTGATACATCCACAGGAGGCTACATTGTGGTGCTCATCCATAATCCCTTTTCTCAGCTCTCATTTGCAAGGTTAGGTGATGATAAATGGACGTGGCTGCCACCACACACTAACTATGAGGACTGCATGTATAAGGATGATCTATTGTATGCAGTGAATTCATTTGGACAAATTCACGCGTTCGATCTCAGTGGCCCCATGGTCACAATGAAGATGATTATCATAGAGGAGCAGCGTGCAACGTCTGAGAACATTTACATCGTTCAAGCTCCACGGGGCGATCTGCTGCATGTTTAGAGATTATTAGAGGAGCATTATATAAAACCAGGGCCTCCGCCATTTCTGTGGAACACTCGCAGAATTAAAATATATGAAGTTGATGTTGCGGAAAAAAGACTTAAGGAAATCAATTGCTTGCGTGATCTTGTGTTGTTTCTTGGGCATAATCAACACTTTGTCTCAGTGCAGAAGAATATCCAGCTCTCAAAGCAAATCATGCTTACTTTACTGACGACAGTGTGTTGTGGATATTGGGATATAAGAATAGTCAGCGTGATATAGGAATTTTCAACTTGGAAAATAACAGCAAGGAGGTACTTGTTTCTCCTCAGCTTTGGTCCAGCTGTCCTGCTCCCACGTGGATTACACCCAATCTTACAAAGATGAACTTGGCTTTGAATAAACTATTTTGAGTTTTTCTTTGTTTACGGAACGTGGAATGGTAAAGTTGTAAAATATAAGAGTGAATGGAAAAGTTGGGGGATATCTAGCTCCTCCATGTTTCATACGCGTATCTCATGTCAGTTTCTCATTTTGGTGAATTGATGTAAACGATCATTGCTGAAACGTTCCTGATGTCCACATTACCCAAAGTGTAGCATATCTGATGTAATAATGGTGTTATTTATATCGACGTAGCTGCTCTCATGCCTTAATTTTCCAAGTCTGTCCTGCACATCGAACAACCAGAGTTAATTTGATTTTATTATAGTATGAATGTCAACGTCGCAATCAAGTGATGTAAGATTCAATTTGATTCGTTGGACATACATGCTTTCTGATATAACTCGTGGTGACGCATTTGCTGAAGTACTCAAGGCAAGTACTTTCCCAATCCATCTTATTCTAGGCCAGGACCTTTCAGTTATGAGTTTGAGAATCAATTGTGGGTGCAGAATCAACAAAAGATGGAATGCAAACTGCTAAAATGGAATTATGCAGGTAGTAATGAGTTTGGTCCTTCCCCAATTCTTCTCACAGACATCTACACTGAAACTGAGCAATTTCTCCTTTTCAGAATTCTTTGGTTTGAGTTGGAAATCAATTAATGACAAGAGTACGAAAGCTTTTAAGGTAGAACAACCTGCTGCAGGAATCTAGCATACAACAATACGTGCTCCAAGAGAGAGAAATCAACTAGCACATGGACTTGTAACTTGTAAGGAGCAATTACAATGGACATAAATGCTCAAAGTGAGATGAATAACATCAAACTTTGGACAATTTTCTGCTTTTAATACGTTTCCACCATTAAAAGTGGAACATGAGTTTACCAAAAGAAATTTTTTTTTTGTCATATACACCTTTGCTGAAACTGAGCAATATCACCTTTTCAGCATTCCGGTTTATTTCGAAACCAAGAAATGACAAGCTATTCTTTGGTTTATTTCAGAACATAATTCTCCTGAGTTCTTGTCGTACCACAATATTTCTCATGGTCTTATCTACATTTTCACCGTAAGCCTTCCCTGTACAAGACTTCCATCTGCACTATCCGTTGTCTTTATGAAACAATGACTCCTTACATCCACCAACCTAAGTCAAGAAAAAAAGAAAGTCAAACAGCAATAACATCACTAAGCTTCAATTAGTAATTTAGCATGCCATGAGAAAGAAATTACCTGCAGGCAGCCTATGGCAAAAGTGATTATGCAAAACAAGTTCACGGTCCGTGCTAGCTCTAACCATGCAGTCGCGCTCTCCACACTTAAGACCTACCTTGTGGTACTTAGAGCAATGATGGATCATCTGTAAGTGCAAATCAAAATTAGATCTGAAATATTAATGAAGTACATTACAATAAACGGTTAGATAACTCACATCAGAGTCATAAACTGTGGACTTATGACAACGTTGCACTTCGAAAATGCACATGTGGCATATACTTGAATTCTTCAGACAGGTTGATCTGAGCTCGCAATAGTGTGCGTATTGGTTCATCACATAGTCCGGCACAACCTCCCCATCCACAATCTGTTGTTTTCGTACATTGAAAGATTAAAATCAGCAAAGATTTCATTGGATCCCAAAACCCCTTGCTAATACAATGAAAAAACACCTTCAAACTTCTATTGAAGATTCTCAGAACACTTTCTTAGGAGAATTGCCAAAAATATTCTTTTCCTTCACTTGTCTGTATGTTTTGAAACTTCATGTTAGCCAAGATGGCCATCCCCAGCTGCACCCTCCACTGCTCGCTGGTCTTGGAGTTGGAGGTGCATCCTCCAACGGCGACCGTTGGCGAGCTCTTGTTGCCCAAGCTTCTACAAACATGCCCCAAGAAGTGGTTGACGTCGTCCCCGATGCCTAATACGCGCCTGGCCATGGGAAGCGGCGGCGCGGGCGCGGTTGGGCTCTGCGCCGGCTGTGGCGCGGTCAGGCGACGCTTCCTCCCCATCCCCTCCGTCCTCTTCGCCACCCAAGCTCTCGTAAGATGACTTCTTGGCCTTGCCATTAACCGTTCTTGTTCTTGGGCGGCTTCTTTGTCCTTCGTGTAAGGGTGGGGAGAGGCCGGAAAGTATGGAGAGGAGGCTAAGGAGGCAAAAAGCGGACGCTTAGGGGGAATGAGGAGTATTGTGCCACGGTGGCCGCGGACGGCGGCGAGGTGTACATCCTGGTTGTAGAGGCGCCAAAAGAATGGGCGGTGGGCTCGGCGCTAGGAGGTGGCAAGTATAACGAGCGGCAGATTAGGGGAGGCTAATTGGGGGCAGTAGGAGAGCTTCACGAGCAGTTGCGGTGGTGAACGCCTGCGAGGTGCTCTGCTCATTGTGAGAACCGATGCGGAAGCAATGGCGGATTTAGGATTTTATGAATGGGTGTTCGCTAATTACATTGTGTTACATTTTTTAATATATACTTGTATTGGTTTATAAAAAAATAAAGATAAAAGTCACATTTCTAAGTTTATTGAAAGTTAATAACACTAAAAAATTTGAAATAATAAACTAATACTAACACTTTATTTGGTGGCAGCACAATCACAACTTTTTAGAGTAAAACTATTACAACTTTAGTTGACAATACAAGTGTGCACTTTGTTTTTAAATATATATTAATTTAACCCACTTCACTTTTCTTATTTTCTATGTTAGCATATTAAATGGTGTTTTTCACACACAAGGAAAAAGAAGTAGTACAAATTTTTGTTTTTGACATATGTTGTCTCTATTTATGATTTATCTCTCTCTAAGAATAACAATTAACATGGACACTTTGACGAACATATTTCTTTCAAAAAATAAAATATAAATATTTATAAACCAAAACCAACTCTCCCAAATGATGTATATTTTGGATTGAAAGGATTATATAGATTCTTGTGACCACTAGATTTATGACAATTGGCACTATCAAATTCTTTCGAATAAAGCATCTAAAATATCTAGATATTTCTAAGAAACTATCTGGATTTAAGATCATGTTCATGGGATCTCTAGAACCCTTAATTATCTACATCTTTCATGTAGATAAATCATCCAATATTCCATCCAGTAATTTTATTCTACAGATTAATATATGGCCAGATAACCGGATTACAAAATTCATAACTTAAAATTTATTTATCTGATCAACATAAATAAATATTGTACAGAAAACTATCAAATTTCTCTACAATTATCTAGTAGATGACATTTTTAAATTCCTCTCATACAGTACCCAAAATTACAGGAGAACAATATAGCAGATTAGCCGATATACTAGTCTTTTCCCTAACGAATACTTTTCACTTTCTCTGTAGTCTCAACTCTAATCTCTAATTAAATTAACAAACATAGAGAAAATCAAATCGTTACCCAAGCGAGGAGCGAGAAAGCCACGATCTCCTCCTGCCTTTCTCTCCGGCTCTTGTCCCATTGCTTCTCCTTTTCTTCCCTTGATTGACACTGATTTTTCCCAGCCTGCTCGTTGCTCCCTTGCACCAACAGTCAACAGCTGGTCCTCACGGTCCGCGCGTGCGTGCACCAAGGCGAAATTGGCGAACCCAGTAGCCAAGCGATGCAGTGGCCAGCGCCAAGTAACATGCATGACATGTGGGCCTTCAATGAGTCTCTCTTTTTCTTCCACATGAACCCTAGAATGGATCCCCAATGTTCAGCACAAGAGATAGACCATCGTCAAGATTTCTATCCTCCTCCCTAAATCCGCAATCCTCACAGCCCAATCCCAAACCTCTCTCGTCTCTAGTTCCAGGTTCCAGCCCATCCTCTTCCTTGAACTCTTCTCCATATCTCGTCGCGACTGCAGCGGCTATTGCTTTGCCGTTTGTCTCAAATTCTCACGCCAACATCATTTTACCCTCGAAGCAAAGGAATTCTTCTCTCCTAGGCGTCGTCGTCGTCCTTCGCTCTGTCGGATTGATCTCTTCTTTCGCTGGTAAGGAAGCCCTAGCTTGCTTGGATTGTTCTAAGAGTGAGCTTTGTCCTGAGGATCTTTTCTTTTAAGTGAGCAATCTCATCCAAATCTTCCATTCTAGGATGGATAGTCCAGTCCATGGAGTTTGTGGTGGATTTGCTTGCTGCGTTGTGGATTACCAGTAGCAGTTTATTTTTCCATATTTTTGGGGGTTCAACTGAACCCCCATGTCCCACGTTAGGTCCGCCCCTATGCGGAAGGCGGGGAAAGGAAGGTCGCTGTAAGAGGGGGCAGAGAGAAGCGGAGGGAGAGGTGATCCCAGTTTAAAGAGAGGGAGCTCAGTTGGGTAGCAACAGGTGGGTCGGGTCGTGCTAACCTGATAATTCATGGGCCGGCCCGATGCACGCAATTGTCTTGATCTGTTTAGACCGGAGAAACAAAGCACAGTACAGCAGAAGGCGATGGTACAAGAGGACATGTCCTCAGCGATGACTTGGAAGAAGGCAAAGACGGCTAAGTGTAGAGGGATACATGAGGGCATGCCATTTGTGACGACTAAGGGTAGGCAAAAGGTAAGACATTATGGTCTTCATGAACTTACATGAAGGGTGGCTGCAAATGGTAGCTTTTGTTGTGTGGCCTATTCTTTGGGCTCGGCTGTAGGTAGAGATAGGTCGAAGTCCTCTAACCCAGCCCAGTTAGGGTTGCCATTGCTTTGATGCTAACACTGTCAGGGGACCCTTGAACAGGCCCATGTAGTTACGGATGTTATCTTTGGTGTCTTGTACCAGAGGCTCGAGGTTCTTCTTTAGCAAGTCTTTTGCCCTCTCGTCCAATATTGCCTAGGTCACTGACTTTGCCACTAGGCAAGCACAATGATGAATTTTGGATCCTTTAGCCTTCTGTCTTGTCGATAGTTTGTCCCTTCTCTTGTAAGAGTGCAATAGGGGCGAAACGAGAGGCTTGGTCATGTCTACAATGAACTGAGACAAACTCATAGCCTGGGCATCATGATTTGGATTGGAGGTGGAGCTGATAATGTTGCTATCCCCTAAGGTGAAGATGGTGTCTTATTCTTCTTGGGTGTTGTCCCCCACATTGGAGTTGATGTCTTGCACTCCCTAGCTTCCTTGCAGCAGCGAGAGAGTAGGGGTTTGAGGGTCTAGGGGAGGGCTGCTAGGTCCCAGGACAGGGGCCCTTATCTCCTGCATGATAGCCACCCAGTTGGCCTCGAGTTGCTCCTGGGCATCAAGGTCGAGGGAGATTGGCAGCGGGACAATCTTGGTAGCTTTGTGGAGCATCATTGTAGGACAGATGAGGTCAGATGCCACAGCCAGGGTGTCCTTGAAGGCTTGACATTGTTGTGGTGTTAGACCTCGCTAGGACAATTATGTCTCTTTTTGCATGGGGCCATGCGTCAGAGCTTTGAATTTGCAGAGATGAAGGCCTTGGCAAGCTGTACAACCCCATTGGGATGTATGCCTGAGACTGACGGTTGTCATCAGAGACTTCATCCCGATGAAGTTTGTTGGCAGCTAGGTGGAGGTTGCATCGGCAGCCCATGGCTAGGGGCCAGTGACGGTTGTCCCCCCATCGATCTGATGAGTGTTCCCTCTTATGGCCTTCACGGCCAGCACAAGAACTACTCCTCCTAAATAGGTCATGCCAGGAGCGGTGGCTGTCATGCCTTTGACCACAATGATCAGAGTTGTTGTCGTGATGGTCATGTTGATGACCTTGCCTGCTGCCATGTCGACACACTCCCCATCGACGGCTTCGAGCTACTAGACATACTTTGTTATGCGCGGCCTCACTGGTTGATGGCTGCTGGTGGCAGTGTCGCGATCGATGGGAGCTCTAGAGAAGTCCTCTAGTAGGTCAAGATGTTTGCTGATCTTGAATTTGAGACCCTCTTTGATCATTTCTTGGGGCTAGCCTTTTGCCTCTCTCACAAGAGATAAAGTGTCAATGGATCTATTGTAGAGGGAAAGCCAATGTACCTTTGGGGTCATGTCAGGGTTTGCTGTCAATGCCCACAAGTTGAGGGTGGATGTGTCCTCCTTTTGCAAGGACTGGTCCTCTACGTAGTGTAGAGAACACTCCCTTGCCACCATAGCAGTAGCCACCTGCTCGCTCCAAGCATGGATGGGGATGCCCTCCAAGCAGAGGTGCACATGATGCTTCATGGAAGAGCACCCCATGTGTCTTCGCTTGCCAAGATCTAACATGGATTTTGAGGTTGTCATGGCTAAAGCTCTCCAATTGACCACAGCATCATGATGGTGGTGGATGAAATGAACCAGAAAATCTTCTGGGTGGTGCCTCTTGATGGACATGTTTGACTAGTGGATGCCGAACTCAGAGTGAAATACCTCACCAATAGAGCTTAGGGACTTCTCTTGTGCATCTAGCCTGCTGCCTCCTACTCAGGCCACCACCTAGAGGTTGGCAAACTTGTCGAGCATCCTCTCCATGTCGAGTGTGATAGGCATCACACTAGAGTCATCGCTTGGGTGGTTTGCAGCGGTGTCGATGTCGAAGGCTACCATTGGAGCAGTCGGAGTATGAGTTTGTAGAGGATAGGGGTGAGCTTTGTGGCAAGGTGGGAGGATGGGGAGGTTGGAAAGGAGATAGGCTTTTGCTTGTGGCCATTGCCAAAGCATCTCCAACACTTTATAGGGTCTCTGTAGGCAATGACTAGGTGGTTAGCAGCCAATCAGTTGAAGCATTTACCTCGAGTTCTTCTAAGGAATTCCTCTTTGCCCTGGTTGAGATCCTCTCTGGCCCGGTTAGTGAAGGTGGTAAGTGCTGGAGCAGCTAAGTGAGCTGGAGTTATCCCTTTACGCCACCAGTACCGAGGCTTTACCAAAGTCCACTCTAGATCTTCCTTGCACTCATTGGAGATCTTGGCTATAGGGGCACTTTTCCTTAATGCTGCTGCCATCTAGGACTTTGGCTTCTTGTGTAGAGTAGTAAAGATGGGGGTAGCTGGCTAGTGTTTGGGGGATGGCACTGAGCTACTCCCGAGGTAGGGGTTTGGTGCTGAGGTAGGGAGGAGCAATGAATCTGCACTCCACCTTTAAGGCAAAAGTTTAAAGCGGGTGGTTGAGGCAGAGCTTGGGCGGCTGAGCCAGCTACCAGCGAAGATTGGAGCTCTTTCCCCTTCTACATGGTGGAGATGGCTTTAGGGGCAAAACGTGGCGAAGAGGAGAGAGCGTGGCGTAGCTTAATCTAAAACTCAATTTAGGTTCAAAACTCAACTTAGCCTATTTGACATGGCATAAATCATGAGATGATCACTAGAGCAAAATTAGTCACATGGTCTAGCAAGATATGATTTAGTTTCAATTCTTCACATTTAATAGAGCTAGTATGGTAAAAGCTAAGCTAACATATAAATACATGATAAATCTAGAAAACTAGCAAAAATAAGCAAAATGTAAAATAAGATATTATGTCATATAAGAATAATAGTCAAAACTCCATGCATTTATATTACAATGCAAGTTGTTAAAATTAAATATTCAATATGATACAATGCATATAGAACAGTCAAACTCCCCCTTAAAACAAGCCAAATGGACTAATAACTCCTAACTCTCCTGCAAAGAAGCAAAACAAGAAGAATCAATAGCTTTAGTTAAAATATTCACAGCCTGTTGTTCATAATCAACAAAGTGAACCACAATATCACCCTTCTCTGCAACCTGTTGTTCAGATTCGATAAAGTGAAGCACAACATCACCCTTCTCTACATAGTCTCTAATGAAATGATATCTAATATCAATGTGTTTAGTCCTAAAGTGTTGTACTAGATTTTTAGAAATATTTATGGCACTAGTGTTGTCACAGAAGAGAGGAACACTATCTAAGGCTAACCTATAGTCCCCAGAGTAGAAAAGATCTAGATAACCTGAGAGCAACTACTAGCTGCAGCTACATACTCTGCTTCGGTAGTGGACTATGTAATAGAGGACTGCTTCATAGATGACCAAGAGATAAGAGAATACCGATCCTCTATGGGAATAACCTTGAGGTACAAGCCTAGCCTTATTATGAAGTACCAACCTATCCTCACTTTGCTTACTTTTAAAAATCTATTTTGTTCCCATTACATTATGATTTGATAGATATTCAACTAAGGTCCAACTTGATTTCTTTAAAATTTTTCAAGCTATTCATGCATGGTATTGACCCAAGATGAATCAGATAAAGCATGAGTAACATCTCAGGGTTCAAAAGATACAACAAAAGGGTGTCATCACTGAATATGAATAGGAGGTCCTGGTGAAGACATGGCTTCTGCCTCATGGATTGTAGAGGTAGGAGCAGAGCCACTCAAAGCGTCAGTGAAGGTAGGAGGAGGCTGCTCTACTGAAGCTGGAGAAATAGAAACATATTCTTTAACTAACTCAGGAGTGACTAGAGGATGGATTGGGTCCTCATCTTCTATGTCAGAGTCGTTGTCGATGAAAATTGGTACCTGCACCGTCTGATCTAGTACTATAACTCGTCTCATCAAAAGTGACTTCATAAGTCTCAACAATTTTGTTATTATCCAAATTAAATACATGATAGTCATGAGAATGAGTAGGATATCCAAGGAAAATACCATCATAATATCTTGATTCAAATTTATCTGATTGCCTTGTTTAAGAATGAAGCCATTGCAACCAAATATCTTAGAATGAGAGACACTAGGCCTATGGACAAATCTAAGCTCAAAAAAGTCTTGCCTATGGTTGATCTCAAGAAAACTCTATTACACATATAGCAAGCGGTAGAGATCGACTCAGCCCGAAACCTCCTAGGAGTGCTATTCTCATCTAGTATGGCTGATCTCAAAAAAACTCTATTGGATAATAGCAAGGGTTCTATTCTTTCTCTCTACAACCCCATTCTACTGGGGCCTCTAGGTGAGAAGTACTGGTGCCTTTTTGTTGGAGGAACACTTAGTTATGTCAAATGATGTATGATTTGATAGGACTTCATTGATGTAATCAATTCATTACTTGATATAATACTTCTCTTAGTATTAATGTATTTTATGCTCTTTTAAATTTTTTTTGAGATTTTTAAATAATTTTTAGGATTTTTCCAAAGCACTGGTTAGTTATTTGATTTACTAATATTGTCTAGGGCTTGCGACTGCCGCCAAAGCCCACCAACCTCAATTGCTAGAGAAGTTGTGGGCTTGCAGGTTGCCGTGTAGCCTATAAGATCTACTTGCCAGCTAGAGTGGACAGGTGCGTGTTAGCCGTAGCCCATTGCAACATCCTGATTTTCAGAGCCTTTTGAAGCTTTTAAAATAAAATTCACCATTTGGATTTTTCTGAAATTAATTAAAGCTTAATTGGAATTTTCATTAATTAAAAAGATTTAATATGATTAAGTTAAACATTAACATTTGCCAAAAATATTTTATTGGAGTTCTTGGAGTCTCAATGAATTTTTGTGAATTTTATAGAATTTATCTGGATTTATTTGCTATTTTTCTAGAGCTCAAAAGCCTTTAAATGAATTTCTGGAAAAAAAAAAGAAAAGAAAAGCCCAAAAACCCTTGAACCGGCCGGTGGGCCGAAACCCACAAAACCGGCCCGGTCCAGCGCCCGCGCCGGCTGCCGTCGCGCCACGCGTCGCCCATCGGTGTCGCGCCCACTCGCTCGATGCCCGACAGGTGTTGGCCATCGGAGACCCCCCACATGCCCGCGCCCCGCATCCGGGCTGTCCGCCGCCTGCGCCACCGACTGGTGGGGCCCGCGTGTCAGGTCGTCCCCGACCCGGACTCTTCCCCGTCTCCGATCCGGAGAGCGCCGCCGCCTCGCCGTCTCCGTCAAGGATACCTCCGCCGTAGCCGTCCGGGACTCCTCGACGGCCGGGTATAAAAACCGAGCCCGCCCCCTCGGCTTCCGCATCCCTCGAGCCGTCGCATCGCCTTCACCGTCGGAGTTCGCCGCCGATCTCGCCGAGCCGCTCAACCTCCGCCGGAGTGCGCCGCCATGTTCGACGCCCTCGGTTTCGACGCCGTCGGCCATCGAAGGATCGTCGCCGCTCCCGCGCCGTCGGGTCTTCGCCGTCGGTGAGTCATCGACCGCTGCCGCCGTCTGGTCAGCCCCACCGTTGTCTTTGCTCGACCGCGGCCAACCTCGCCCGCATCCCGCCGCCTTGCGCCTCGGTGGAACCCCGCCGACCTCGGTCACCGTCCCCGCTCCGCACCCGCGCGCCCGTGCCGCTTCGTCTCCCCGTGCACCGGGTTTGCCGTGCGCCGCGCCACCGGCAGACCGGGCCCACCGGTCAGTCGTACGTGTCGTGCACACGTGGCCGTCCGCCACGTCGGCCACCCATCGGCCGCGCGCAAGCGCCACGTCGACCCTAGGGCCCGGTCGGCGATTGCGTCGGCAAGCCCGGTCGGCCGTCTTGTACCGTGCTCCGAGTTCACCGTAGACTAGGAATCCCGTGCACCCGGTCCACAGCACAGTGCCTTTTTTCCAATTTCCCCGATTTTCTGTAGATTTAATTTTCCAGAGGCCCGTTCTCCCTCGTCCTAGCTCCGATTGACCCAATTCTTTTTCCTAAATTCATCTAAAATTGAGCTCTACCTTTTGGTTCAGGTTTGAAAGTTTTTGGAGTTCATTTGAATTTTATTTGATTTTATTTGTCTTTTCGATTTGCTTTCTCTCTCGTTAGATCACGTGTTCGAGGGAGCGGAAGTTGGATTCGAAGATCAAGAGCCCTCAGCTGAGCAAGGCCAAGGCAAGTCGTGTCCTTTGATCATGTTGAACCCAGTTTTCAAATCTATTGTGTATTACTTTGCTTTAAATTATCATGCATTGCTATTTTATTATAAAACCCTTGTATTGGTAGTTAATGACCTAATTGATTATTTCCTCCTTGATAATTTGAATACCATGATTCTATTGTCACCATAGGATGGGAAATTACTTAGTGATGCAATATTAGTTGTCACATGGGCTGCGTGTTTACTTTGCTTAGCCATGCTTATTACTAGTACGTTGGGTTATCATCACATGTGATCAAATAATTAATTTTGACTTAATGAGATATTGAATCGTGGTTGTAGCCACAGTTATAAAATTTGTGTGCCATGACATTGGTGTGTCATTGGTGTTTGTTATACAAAATTGGTTTTCACTCGGGCGAATGATCGTGCAGTAAAGGGGGTGCAGGTTGCACATTGAGATGTGGATGTTTCGCCTGGGTAATTCTTAAGGACTTAACTTTGTGCGCCATTGATCTAAGCCTTACCGTACAACCACATGTCCAGTATGGGATGGACCTGGCTAATTAATTTGTGAGGTTTCAATTTCGGTTCCGTCATTGGGATAAGTGTGGTTTGGCCGTGGCCATGGATCCACATTGGCGCAAGAGGGGGTGTGAGGCGAAACCTTAGCGAGGTGGAACTGGGTTGAGATTGAACATTGTAAAGGTCTTGTCATGATCTCCTCGCCGCACACCTAAGGAAGTGTGTAATCCGGTGGCAATATGGTATGATCATGTCTTGTGGGTAAAGTTGTACAACCTCTGCAGAGTGTAAAACTATTCGAATAGCCGTGTCTTCGGTCATGGACAATGCTCGGTGATTTCACATGAGGGGTAGAGTTTTCATAAAAACCTGGTTGGGTTAAGTTGGAGAGTGAATGGTTAGTTCACTGGTGGTTCATTTCATGGATCTTGATTCATGGTGGATTCCTTGGGTGAATGGTCAGTTCACTTGTGGTTGGTCTCAATTCCTTTGGTTACTTATTTATTATCATTTTCGAAGTTCGCTTTTCAATCTATTTATTGTATTTACTTTAAATTATTGCTTTCTGCAAAAATTAACCTTTCAGCCATCCATGGGTAAGCCTTGCATACTATATTGCATTCTTTGTTACAAACGACTTGCTAAGTACTCTATGTACTCACGGCTTCATCCATATTTGCTCAGTTGAGGAAGAAGGACCAGTCCAGCAGGAGGTACCTAGAGAAGGATACTTCGACGACTTCATGGATTAGGACTTCGCTCCCCAGTCGATTGCCTGTGGGCATGTCGAGTGGCTACTACGCTTATTTCTGGTTTTTCGCTGCTAGCTTCTTTAAGCCTTTCAGGCTATTAATTGTAAGCTTGGCCATAAGGTCGCACTCTGATAATTATTAATAATATTTGAGTCTTTTCCTAGTAAATCGAGATATGGTCGATATTTCATCTTTGTTTATACTGTGTGCACTAGCGTGATCCTGGACTAGTGCGGAATACACAGGAGAGTCTGGATTTGCTTATTCGGGTCTCTACACCCATACCGCTTGCACCTTAAACCCCCACACACAAGGGTGTTAACTCATATTATACTTATGCACGGTTTTCAAAGCATATAAGCCAAATTTGTAAGTCCTTAGCCTTGATCTAATTTGATTTTCTCAGTTTCTCCTTAACCTAAACCGCTCTCCCAAGTGCCGCTCAAGCACCGTGGTTTTGCTCTAAGGTAGTTGTCGGTATTTTGGTCAAATTACTAAAATACCATTTCTTGACCCAGTCATATGTAACACCCCGCCCACTCACTGGGCCAAGATGCTACCACCTCTACTACTCTTACCAATTCATCAACACAGGAGAAATTAAAACCAACATTAACTTTATTCATTTTTCCTGCGTTCAGGTACAACATAGCATTTCTAGTGATTACTCTAGCCTAACAAAGCTAAAGTACACTGACAAAAGGTGATACAAAAGTGCTGCTAGTTCGTGCCGTTATTCCATGTGCTACTCCGCCGTGATTGATCGCCTCAACGGTCACCTAAAAACATCAACAAAGCAAGGTGAGTCCACCGACTCAGCAAGTACAAAGCAAAACAGCAAATAACAGGTTCATTCATTTAGACATAATCATTCCATTATCATTAACCACGTTTCCATTTAACCACTTTTTCCATTTAACCACTCTACGTTCCGATGAACTATTCATCATGCACATGCGCATGCACTTCTTCCTCAACTCTTTAGCCTATACCGGTACAGCAGAGTGTGCACCCGTCGATGCCCACCCAGGCCCGCTCTGTTTCATGCGGGGACCTCAAGCCCGTCCTGTTTCATACGGGGACCTCAGTAGCCCGTAACTCTCATACGGGGACCCAGCTCCACTCCCGTGGAACATCCACTCAACGTGGACCAACACTATCCTTTTTCATGCCATGCATGCAATGCAAGTACTCCAACTATGCATATCAACATGACACGTCTCAACATTCATCCTTTCCTACTTCACTTTATGCATTCAGAAATATTTAGCTTACCCCAACATGGTAAGCCATGCATTAACCGGAAATATTTAACTTACCTCAACACGGTGAGCGGTGCATCATTATTCAATTTTAACCGAAATCACTACCCGAATTCACCGCTTTACAATGCACTTGCCTAGTTAACCTCGGGGATGACGCGTGGACGGCTCCGACCCGGGACCTCCACCTGCATACACGTTAACCCGACTCAACGGCAAAACGAAAATCAGGAGCTTAAACGGAGAACAACGTCCCTAAGCTCGTATCCCGACCTCGGGCGTGTCGCACGGTATTGAGGACTTTGTCGTGCAGTGCGAACCCATTTTCTTTCTTTTTCTCCTCTTTTCTTTTCTCCTTCTCTTCTTCTTTTTTTTTCCTTCTTTTCCTTTTCTATTCTTCCTTCTCTTTTTTTCCCCTTCTTTTCCTTTTCTTTTCTTCCTTCTCTCTCTCCTCCTTATCTCTTTTGGCCGAACCGGCCACCGCTCCCCTTCCTCATTTCACTCGGCCGCAAGGGCCTCTCCAGCGGCGCGCGGCGGCGCAAGGGCGCGCCGGCCCCTCCCCGCCGCCGCCTCTCCCGCCGCCTACTCCTCCTCGCCGCCGGCCTTCTCCGCCTCCTCGGCCTTCCCCTCCGCCCCTCACTTTCTCACCTGGGGACGGCGCGGCAGCGCGGGAGGCGTGCCGGCCTTGCGGCCCGCCGGCCCCGGCCCTCTCTCGCCGGCCTCCGCCTCCGTTCACCTCCCCTCTCCTTCTAGCGGCGCGGTGGGCCTCGGCCCGTGGAGTGCAGGCGCCGCCGCGCTCCTCCCCACCGGCCGCCTCCCGGCGTCGGCGTCTCCCCACCGGCCCTCCTGCTCCTTCCCCGTCTCCCTCTCTGCGCCTCGGTCCGGGCCGGACCGTGCCCTCCTGCGCGCAGCTGCTGCGGCGCGATCGCCGCCGCCGCCGGCACGGCCGCCGGCTGCCCCCGCCGCCCTCGGTCACCTGCGCCACCTCGCCTCCCTCTCCTCCTTCTCCGGTTTCCCTACATGCAAGTGCTCCCCGTGAAAGCTCACCTTTGTGCTCACCTTGTCGAACAGAAGGATGTGGCTATGTTGGTTTGATCCAGGAGAAGAAGAAGGGAAGAAAATGAGAAGGCTTGTTGGTTTGGCAGTGAGATGGAGTGGGAAGTGGTGCTGCCCCTTGCTATGCTCTTACCTTGGCCGACAGTATGAGGTGGGAAATGTGGCTTGGCTGCAAGGTACTAGAATATATGGGCATGGTTGGGGGATCCCCTTTGCATTTATGAATTTCTTGAATTGCCCTCACTTTATGCCCATGCCCTCTCATATACTTGATCGCCCAAGGGCATTTTGGTCCAAGGGTATGTTGGCTTTGGAGTTTTTACTGCAGCGGTAAGTCGGTAAAAGGGTAAGATAGAATTTGCCGGATGATGAACACCCGTGACGCGAGACGGTGCCGACTATCCCTAGGCGGTCCGGGAACCTCTGAGAGCGCTAATTATACGGCTCTCCAGACGGTGCCGACCGTCCTGGGATGGTCTGGGAACCTCTGCGAGCGACACTAAATCGACACGGTAAAAGTCGATGGGTCTGACGGCAAAAATCCTTATTCATCTCTAATGTTCCCCTTTAGCATATATTTTGTTGGGGTATTACATTCTACCCCCCTTAACAGAATTCGACCCCGAATTCTAACATTCAACAATATGCATGAATGAACAAAATGCAATAAACTGCACATAACATAACATTAACTCGTACCCATGGAGAACAAGTCCGGGTACTTCTCGCGCATGCGAGACTCCAACTCCCATGTCGCTTCTCGCTCAGACTGATGAGCCCAAAGCACTTTAACATACTTTATCTTTTTATGCCTCAACACCTTTTCCGATTCCTCCAGTATCCGAACTGGACGGGACTCAAAAGTGAGGTCTTGCTTTATGGACACAGGTTCCAACACAATTTCATGCTCTGGATCTCGCAAATACTTTCTCAGCATCGATACATGAAACACATCGTGCACTCCTCGCAAGGAGTCAGGGAGATCCAAACGATATGCCAACTTTCCAATCCGTTCCCGAATTGGAAATGGCCCAATGTACCTCGGGCTAAGCTTCCCTTTGGTACCGAATCGTACTATGCCTTTAGTGGGAGATACTCTCAGGAGCACCTGATCCCCCACTTTGAACTCTAGTTCTCGCCTTCTGACATCTGCATAGCTCTTCTGCCTACTCTGGGCAGCTAGCAGATTCTGTCTAATCTCTGCCACTCGCTCTACTGTTTGCTGGACCCAATCCGGTCCCAAAACAGCCTTTTCGCCCACTGCATCCCAACACAGTGGCGATCTGCACTTTCGCCCATACAAAACCTCAAACGGCGCTGCTCGAACACTGGAGTGGTAGCTGTTGTTATAGGCAAACTCCGCGAATGCCAAATGATCCTCCCAGCTACCATTCCAAGACAGAACACAGGACCTCAACATGTCCTCTAGTGTCTGAATGGTGCGTTGATCGTCCATCCGTGCGTGGGTGGAAAGCGATCTTGAATCAGCTGTAGTTTCGTGCCCGAGCGCCCTGCAAGCTCTCCCAAAACTTGGAGACAAACTTGGCGTCTCTGTCCGAAACTATGGTCTTAGGCACACCATGCAATCTCACTACTTCTCGCACATATATGGGTGCCAATTCACTCGCTGAGTTCGTGGTGCGAATGGGGATGAAGTGCGCGGACTTCTCAACCGGTCCACCACTACCCATATCGCATCCTTACCTCGCTGGAGTGCGAGGTAAGCCGACTCTGAAATCCATGGTGATATCGTCCCATGGCCATCGAGGAACCTCCAAAGGCGCAATAGCCAGGTAGGCGCTTGTGCTCAGCCTTTACTTGCTGGCAAACCCCGCAAGATGCCACATACTTGGCGATATCCACTTTCATTCTTTTCCACCAGAAGTTCTTTTTGAGATCACGGTACATCTTGGTCTCACCAGGATGCACTGTGTACGGGGTACGATGAGCTTCTCTCAAAATATCATCCTTGACTTGAGCCTTCTGCGGCACGCAAAGGCGGCCTTTAAACCGCAATGCGCCTGACTCATCAAGGCTAAAATCCCCCATTTTACCTTCATCAAGTTGCTTCCTCACTTTCTGAAGCAACCGATCATGCTGTTGCGCCTCCTTTACTCGCTCTGGGATTGCTGATTCCAGCAACAGCTGCATCTCAGCCTGTGCTGTACCAGCGAAACAATAGGAAATTCCCATCCGTTCAAAGTCAGCAACGAGACAACCCAGAGTGGATGGTGTCATCTTGCGACTAAGGGCATCGGCAACCACATTTGCCTTGCCCGAATGGTACTGCAGAGTGAGATCATAATCTTTAATCAACTCCAACCACCTTCGCTGCCTCAAATTCAGCTCCTTCTGAGTGAAAAGGTATTTGAGGCTTTTGTGGTCAGTGAAAATATCACAAGTCTCTCCATACAAATAATGCCTCCAAATTTTCAGAGCAAAAACCACTGCGGCAAGCTCTAAGTCATGGGTAGGGTAGTTCTGCTCATGCTTCTTCAACTGTCGCGAGGCATATGCGATCACTTTATTATCTTGCATGAGTACACAACCCAGACCCACTCGAGATGCATCTGAGTAGACCGTGAAACGCTTCCTTGGCTCAGGAAGTGTGAGTACAGGAGCAGTTACTAACTTCTCCTTCAGAGTGTTGAAACTGCGCTCACATTCATCGGTCCACTAGAATTTCACACCCTTTCGTGTGAGTTGAGACATTGGCTTGGCAATGAGTGAGAAGTCTTTTACGAATCGCCGGTAGTAACCAGCTAGGCCAAGAAAACTTCTCACTTCTTTAACACTAGATGGCCTCTTCCATTCCACGACAGTGGAAATCTTGCTTGGATCAACTGTGACACCTTCCTGGTTAATTACATGTCCCAGGAAGCTCACTTCAGAAATCCAAAACTCGCACTTCTTCAGTTTGGCAAAGAACTGATTCTTCCTCAGAGTCTCAAGCACGAGCCTCAGATGCTGCTCATGCTCTTCCTCCGTCTTGGAATAAATCAGGATATCATCGATGAACACCATTACAAAGTCATCCAGATACTTGTGTAGCATACTGTTCATCGTCTCCATGAAAACAGCAGGGGCATTCGTCAGTCCAAAGGACATGACTGTAAACTCATAGTGCCCATATCTTGTGGAGAAAGCTGTCTTTTCAATGTCTTGCTCGCGCACTCGGATTTGATTATACCCAGACTGAAGATCAATTTTGGAGAACACCTTGGCCCCCTTCAATTGATCAAACAGGTCCTCGATGCGAGGCAATGGATATTTATTCTTGATGGTCACCTGATTGAGAGCACGGTAATCTATACACATGCGCCAACTCCCATCCTTTTTCTCAGTGAATAGGACGGGGGCTCCCCAAGGTGACACACTGCGATGAATCAAGCCTTTGGACAACAACTCGTCCAACTGCTTTTTCAGCTCCTCTTGCAAGGGTCGTGCCAAACGGTAGGGAGACATGGAGATAGGTCTTGTACCAGGAACAAGATCAATTCTGAACTCCACATCTCTCTTGGGTGGCATACCCGGAAGCTCTTCAGGAAACACATCGGGATACTCACGCACCACAGGAATATCCTCAATGTGCAACTGCGCACTTGGCTTCTCCATAAGGGCTAGAAGTAGCCCAGACTTCATTGTACGTCGGCCAGGGAACAGGCTAGCCAACACGAAGAGGGAACACGTGGGTGCATTCCCCTGAAAGATTATCTCCTTCCCCGAAGGAGCTTGCAAAGTGACTGTCCTCCAGAAGCAGGAAATCACGGCTTGGTAGCGATGCAACCAATCCATGCCGAGGATAACATCAAATGGCTCTAACTGAATCACCATGAGGTTGGCAACAAACTCCTCGCCATCTATTGCAACCACACAGCCAGGGCATACTGTGGAGCTAGCGAGGATTCCCTTGGGTGTACTAACCACAACCGATTGGGAAATTTGCTGAACACTCAGCTTGGCCTTCCTAACAAACTCCCGAGACACAAAAGAATAGGTAGCACCAGAGTCGAAAAGAACAAGGGCTTCACATGAGTCCACTAACAGGGTACCTGTCACAACGTCCGTCGACCGCGGACTCGGCACGCGATGAGTAGACTCGGGTGGTGTCGGGGCGGCGAGAGCCCCAACGCTCTGCTGTGGCGGCAACGGGACTGGAGGTGATGTAGAATGCTGAAATGGAGTCGGTGTAGGATGCCAGTAGTACCCGGCGGGTGGAGCCCAAGATAAAGGAGGCTGCAGCATAGGGGCGGCCGCCATCATCTGGACTGACCCCCGAGGTGTAGAATTCGACGAAGATGAAGATACCGGCTCCCACTTGATGATGCTGGCGGGATTCTGACGGCAAACCAACATTTTGTGGCTGCGCGGACCACAATGCCGGCGATTCCCGTCCAGAACACTCAGCGGACGGTGTCCTCACCGCGCTTGAAAGCAGATCATGCCTTGTCTCGAACAGGGCGCAAGGCTGGGTCGTGATGAAGAACGAGCGAAAGAAGACGTCCTCGCAGACTTGGACTTGGACGATTGTGGGGGACGCTGGCCCCACTTGGACTTCTTAGGAGCGGGCCGTTGAGACGACCCACCACCTTCAGCAAAGCTTCTCTTCTGGTCACCACCAGAAGCGCTCGGATTACCAGAGGGTTGCAGCCCTTTAGTGAGCTGCATCTCCAGCTCCATCCCTCTGGCCTGCTCCACCACGGACCTAAAGTCACGCGGTGCAGTAGCTCCCAAGACATGCCGGAACTCGGAGTTGAGCCCTCGGCGGAACCTTTTGGCCTTCTCAAGGTCATTATTCGCGACCGATGGTACGAAGCGGATCAGGTTGTTGAATCCCGCCTCGTACTCCGCTACGGTCATCTTCCCCTGTACGAAGGTCGACAAGGCAACCTCCATACCCTCCACAAAAGAATGCAGGTAAAACTTAGCTTTGAACTGCTCAAAGAAAGATTTCCCGTATCAGACTCGGGCGGGGTCCTAGCTGTAAGAACCCCTTCCCACCAGATGTCCGCCTGACCCTTCAACTGGAATGCCACAAAGCGAGCTTTCATCAGAGAGCTCATCTCTAGGGCTTCGAACTGCCTCTCCATGTAGCGCAACCAATCCGCAGCTTGGACTGGTGTGCCCGAACCGTCAAAGGTGTCTAGACGCAGGGCCAACCACTCACGAAGGCCCATTCTTGCCTCCTGCACGACCGGAACGGCAACAGGGGCGACAGCGGGTACAGCCGCAGCAACGGCTGCCGACGCTTGACGACGAAGTGCACGGACTTCCTCTATGAACTCCTGCAGCAAGGCTGAAGACCTTGCCGGATCTCTAGCTACAGAATGTTCAGCAGAAGCAACCTCCGCACCAGGTGCCTCCTGTTGAACCTCAAGCGGTGGCTCCGCTTGGGCATGGCCACGGCCACTGCCCCGGCCTCCACGGCCACATCCACGTCCTCTACCTTTCGGCATATCTGTCCACGACAGATAGCCAGTCACACAACTAGCCCACAATCATTCATTTCAACACCACAAATCATCGACAAAGCTAGCGAAAGCGTAAATACAATGTAAGACCCATTCCCATCCTATGGTGCACCAGTGTGTCAAATTTTAGTTTAATTAGTAGGCCTAAGTCAAATTTTAGTTGAATAATTAAGCTAAGTTATCAAGTTTCTTTACCACGGACCTAACGCCCGCTCTGATACCAGCTGTAACACCCCGCCCACTCACTGGGCCAAGATGCTACCACCTCTACTACTCTTACCAATTCATCAACACAGGAGAAATTAAAACCAACATTAACTTTATTCATTTTTGCTGCGTTCAGGTACAACATAGCATTTCTAGTGATTACTCTAGCCTAACAAAGCTAAAGTACACTGACAAAAGGTGATACAAAAGTGCTGCTAGTTCGTGCCGTTATTCCATGTGCTACTCCCGCCCGTGATTGATCGCCTCAACGGTCACCTAAAAACATCAACAAAGCAAGGCTGAGTCCACCGACTCAGCAAGTACAAAGCAAAACAGCAAATAACAGGTTCATTCATTTAGACATAATCATTCCATTATCATTAACCACGTTTCCATTTAACCACTTTTTCCATTTAACCACTCTACGTTCCGATGAACTATTCATCATGCACATGCACTTCTTCCTCAACTCTTTAGCCTATACCGGTACAGCAGAGTGTGCACCCGTCGATGCCCACCCAGGCCCGCTCTGTTTCATGTGGGGACCTCAAGCCCGTCCTGTTTCATACGGGGACCTCAGTAGCCCGTAACTCTCATACGGGGACCCAGCTCCACTCCCGTGGAACATCCACTCAACGTGGACCAACACTATCCTTTTTCATGCCATGCATGCAATGCAAGTACTCCAACTATGCATATCAACATGACACGTCTCAACATTCATCCTTTCCTACTTCACTTTATGCATTCAGAAATATTTAGCTTACCCCAACATGGTAAGCCATGCATTAACCGGAAATATTTAACTTACCTCAACACGGTGAGCGGTGCATCATTATTCAATTTTAACCGAAATCACTACCCGAATTCACCGCTTTACAATGCACTTGCCTGGTTAACCTCGGGGATGACGCGTGGACGGCTCCGACCCGGGACCTCCACCTGCGTACACGTTAACCCGACTCAATGGCAAAACGAAAATCAGGAGCTTAAACGGAGAACAACGTCCCTAAGCTCGTATCCCGACCTCGGGCGTAATCGCACGGGTATTGAGGGACCTGTCGCGCAGGTGCCGAACCCATTTTTTTCTTTCTTTTTCTCCTCTTTTCTTTTCTCCTTCTCTTCTTCTTTTTTTCCTTCTTTTCCTTTTCTATTCTTCCTTCTCTTTTTTCCCCTTCTTTTCCTTTTCTTTTCTTCCTTCTCGCTCTCCTCCTTATCTCTTTTGGCCGAACCGGCCACCGCTCCCCTTCCTCATTTCACTCGGCCGCAAGGGCCTCTCCAGCGGCGCGCGGCGGCGCAAGGGCGCGCCGGCCCCTCCCCGCCGCCTACTCCTCCTCGCCGCCGGCCTTCTCCGCCTCCTCGGCCTTCCCCTCCGCCCCTCACTTTCTCACTGGGACGGCGCGCGCGCGGGGCGTGCGGCCTTGCGCCCGCCGCCCCGGCCCTCTCTCCGCGGCCTCGCCTCCGTTCACCTCCTCTCCTTCTAGCGGCGCGGTGGGCCTCGGCCCGTGGGTGCAGGCGCCGCCGCCGCTCCTCCCCACCGGCCGCCTCCCGGCGTCGGCGTCTCCCCACCGGCCCTCCTGCTCCTTCCCCGTCCCCCTCTCTGCGCCTCGGTCCGGGCCGGACCGCCCCCTCCCTGCGCGCAGCTGCGCGGCGTGGCCGCCGCCGGCCGGCACGACGGCCGGCTGCCCCGCCGCCCTCGGTGCGCTGCGCCACCTCGCCTCCCTCTCCTCCTTCTCCGGTTTCCCTACATGCAAGTGCTCCCCGTGAAAGCTCACCTTTGTGCTCACCTTGTCGAACAGAAGGATGTGGCTATGTTGGTTTGATCCAGGAGAAGAAGAAGGGAAGAAAATGAGAAGGCTTGTTGGTTTGGCAGTGAGATGGAGTGGGAAGTGGTGCTGCCCCTTGCTATGCTCTTACCTTGGCCGACAGTATGAGGTGGGAAATGTGGCTTGGCTGCAAGGTACTAGAATATATGGGCATGGTTGGGGGATCCCCTTTGCATTTATGAATTTACTGAATTGCCCTCACTTTATGCCCATGCCCCTCTCATATACTTGACTGCCCAAGGGCATTTTGGTCCAAGGGGTATGTTGGCTTTGGAGTTTTTACTGCAGCGGTAAGTCGGTAAAAGGGTAAGATAGAATTTGCCGGATGATGAACACCCGTGACGCGAGACGGTGCCGACTATCCCTAGGCGGTCCGGGAACCTCTAAGAGCGCTAATTATACGGCTCTCCAGACGGTGCCGACCGTCCTGGGATGGTCTGGGAACCTCTGCGAGCGACACTAAATCGACACGGTAAAAGTCGATGGGTCTGACGGCAAAAATCCTTATTCATCTCTAATGTTCCCCTTTAGCATATATTTTGTTGGGGTATTACATCATATCCTTTCTTTTCAAGCAATCACCACGTTTGTTATTTGTAGGTTCACTACTCGCTTTAGGGGCGAAAACGGTAACGGAATCCGTTTTATCTTATATTTGTATCCGAAAAAGCGTGAATGTGGTAAGCAAAATCGGTATTAAAATGTTCATATTCGTATTGGTAACATCCTAAATTTTGGATGATTGAAATTTTGAGCAAATTAAAATTTTTATTTGCATCTTAATGGTATTTGAATTTTGATTAAACATCTTATTTGGATTTTCATGAGTTTTACACTGAGCAAAATAAACAACTGCAAATAAATCCCAAGTACAAATAGAAATTATGGTAATAAAAAAATGTGAAATATTCTTTTGGAGTTGAAAGTTCTAAGAAATCAAAATACCAAAAATCTTGAGTTCAAAATTCAAGTCAATAAAAGGCAACCAAAAGGAGTATTATATTTTTTGTATCTGGAGAATTGAACCAAAAATTTGCATTTAAAATGTAGCAGAACTTACATTTAATAATCAAAAATTTAAATCTAAATATCATGTAAAAATTTGAATCACTAATCATAAATTTGAAGTAGAAATGCAAATTAGAAAGTCAAAACCCAAAACAATTTCTAAAGACTTCCCATTTTCCCAAATTCTTTTCCTCCCTGCCATGGGCCCACCTCCCCGTTTCACCCTCTGCCCGATGGGCCGAGCGCTGCTACCGCTCCTCTCTTTTTTTCTCTTCCTCCCTCCCCCTTTCCTCCCTGCGCGCGGGCCCAACTCCTCCCCCGCCTCTCTCTTTCCTTCCTCCTCCCCTTATCTCCTTCCGACAGCGCCGTCCTCCTCGCGCTGCTACCTGCCCCCGTCACTCGACCGCCCGGTCTCCGCACCCACATCAGCTGCGCCACCTACCGCACGTCCCGCTCGCATCCCCGCCTGCGCGCACGTTGCCGAACCACTCCCCGCCCATGCCCTGCCGCCTCAGCGCAATCCCCGTCGCATCCCGGTCCGCATCGCACGTCGTCGCCCATTCCTTGCGCAGCTCCCCGGGTCGTCAGCTCCAGTGCCGGCACAGCTGCTCCTCTACACTATAAAAGGGTTTCCTGGCTTAGCTCCCACCCCCACGGCGCCTTCCTCCCTCATCTCCCCCAATTCCGACTGAAATCACCGCCGCCATCGCCGGTGCCATTCCGTCTCCGGCGCCCCTCGGCCCGATTCCGCCGGGAGTGAGCATCTCCACACTGCCCCGAACCTCCCACTACCATCGCCAAGCTTCCCCATCGGCCCCAGCTCGCCGGCGCCGCAAGACCACCCACGCCGCCCACGTCCTCCGCCGCCGGCCAACCCCGGTTCCCCTCCGGCTCCTCCACCTCCTCGGTAGGTTTTCCCTTCACTCACTCCTACTCGTGCGCCCAACAGTTTCCCCCTTCCTCCATGCCGGCGCCGCCGCCCCGTAGCCACCTCGCCGCCGGCCGTTTCGGGTTGCCATCCGCCCACCTCGCCATCGCTCCAGTCAAAGCGCCGCCCCCATCATCCTCCCTACCTACCCCGAAGTCTGTTTCATGGGTCGCCGCCTCGCTCTAGCTGCCCTCTCGCCGGCGACGCCACCATCTGCCCCAAGCCGGCGCCTCCCCTGTTCGGCCGAATGGAAGCTCTGGCTCGGAGCTTGGTCCCCGCATTAGCACATATTTCCCCCTCTGCTGTCACAAACGAGCGCTTGCTCAATTGGTTAGCCGAGCTGAGTCCACCCCGCAGGTCTTTCGTTCGAACCATCTCTGCGCATGTTTTTGCTTTATTTTCTTTTAGCACATTCTAGCTAGGAAGTAATTAGGGAATAACATAAGGGAGCTAAGGTAACTGGTTGGGTTCAAGTAAAAATTTGTATATACCCCCAAAATGTATAATCATATGCATATTCATAATTAATGTCATTTAATAAATAATTAAAAGACTAGTTATTAATTTGGGCGTTAGTAAAGGATGACCCTGCCTAATGTCCAAGTCTAATAAGAATTCTAATTCAAGGCATATTCAAGTTAAAATCAAGGAAACTACATAGGATGTTACGTTAAAGCTATAAAAACAAAGCTTTAAAATAAAGATCACTCCCAATTACAATATATGCCTTAATATTTAGCATGCCATCGGTACTTTGAATTTTAGCTGTAGGTCTAGTTGGCAACGATAGTGAAATGTAACTATAAATAGCAAGCCAGGCCATCACCTAAATGTACTTATATAAGATCTTTTTCTTTAAAGCTTACTTTGCACTAAATAACAATTGAAGACACATACATTGGAAATAACCTTTAATCCAAAGGGTGTCCTTGAGTAGGAATGTCATAATAAAGTAACCTCTAAGTCATCGGATGATTAAAAGTAGTCTACCTAATGTAGCTATGTAAATAGTAGTCATCGCTAGTGTGTCATCGATAAATAAATCTCAACCGTAGATTTAATCGAATATTGATATTAAAGTATAACCTAGTATGGCATGCTCGGTCCTAGATAAATCAATTCAAATAACCATAATAATAATATCAACAACAATAACATTATAATAGTAACTAAAATGTAAATAAAATATCTGCGATGCCTAACCCAGGGCATCTTCAACTGAATTCATGTTGGCGTGTCTATTAAAACCCCTAGGTCCGGGTTAATGCTCTCACGATGTACAAGCTCGTGCCATTCAAGGAATAACAAGCTAATATTATATGTCAGCACATCGGTCTAACCTGGCTCATGGAATTTTCTAAATAAATACAAAAATAATAAACGAAATAGCCTTATCAAGAAGATCCAAGATAATTCATAACTCACTCATCCAATATCAGGCAGGCCGTGAATAACAATCAGTTAAATGATTGACCCCTTACGGATATTCAGTTGTGAACTTCGGATAAGTATTGTCACATGAAATATCAAAGTAACACCGAGTATTTAAAATTATACTCTTTTCATGTAAAGCCCCCGCATCCTAGCATTACAAAGCCCTGTCCCTCTTTACTAGCTTCGCTACACTCTTTTATCTGTCCATAAGCCCTGCTTGCCTCATGGAACTTCCTTGATAAATGTAAATAAAGTAAAAGAAAGTCATCAAGCAAAAGGTCAAGCCTCGCCTTTCCCCAATCGGCCATGTCTGTCCACCTTCTTTTCCCAAAAGCGGATAATTCCTGTAGGCACATCTTCACTTTTGATCACTCGTATTTCTAAAATTTTCCCTCACGGTAAAGCATCCAGACAACTCGTCCTCTTGCTCAAACCCAGCTACCGCTGTGCTTGCAATACACTAACCTGAATCATCCTTCTGTTCTCAAATCATAATAAATGCATAGTTTAAATTTAATCGGATATTTAAAGTGATTGGATTTATTTGGATCTCTTGAGTTATTTGTTTTTATTTGGATTCAGTCACTTATCGCATAGTTAGAAACTGGAGTCCCGAAGAATCAATGGATCAAGCAAGATCAAGATCAAAGTGGAGATAAAGACCAGAAGCCCAAGACCATCAAACGAGATAGCTTTGAGTGAACTCAAGATCACGGTAAACCGCGTAAGGCGAGTCAATACTTTGATCATGTTGAACCTACACTTTCTGCAAATTATTTTTGTTTAAATTATCAAATTGCATGCTGTTATTTTATATGCAAATACATGTTTAATTTACGATTCTAGTTATATCCCATTGTATACCTTGATTAATATTACCCCTCCTTTGGAATATTTGAATTTGTGAACCTTGTCACCCTAGCAAAAATTATAATAATAACCTTTTGAAAATAAGTCCGTAATTATATGCCATGATTAGTGTTGCTTAGATACTCATGGACGCGAGAACTCTCAAGCATCACTTTTAATCATGAGAACATTTGGTTGGGTAGTCATGGTGGTAATGACTAGTATATGTTGGATATGATTATTTTATATTCCCAAAAACCTCAAATTGCTTATTTATCTGGGCGGATGGTTCGGGGGTGTGGTGCAGGGGTGCACGAGAGTGTGGTTTGTGGTAGAACCGCCCAGATAACCCTAAGGACCGAACCTTGTCATGACCTCCTATGTAAAACAGTGCAACCACAAGTCTGTAAAGTACAACTTGGCTAAGTAAATTTATCAAAAACCCCGGACTCATCTCACTGGTAGTGGATGGAAGTGGATACGCAAGGGCAAGGGGAGGCCTAAAGGGACACCGAGTGGAGGGTGAAGTTTTCCAGTCGTGCTAGCGCCATGGGAGTGGAGCACTGGCTGCGCTAGTATCCGTGGCGAACATCCCGTGCATAGATGGGACCCACTGCAAGTGGGCAGTTTTCCATAAGGTGAGATGACAAAGGGGACTAGATACTTTGAAAAGTCACTGTGATGGTCTGCTCAACCACATGACTAAGGAATCGTGTGGGGCAACGAGTTGATTGTCTCTTGTGGTGAAAGTGTACAAACTCTGTGGAGTTAAGACTATTCGAATAGCCGTGCCCACGGTCAAGGGCGGACATGGGAACTTAACCAGATATAGTTCTATTTCAAAAACTTTGTGGGTGGGAATGGAAAAGTGGAGGGCAGTGGAAAGCCCTGATTTGAATTGTCCTGGGTGTTGTCCCAGTGGTAAGTTAAGCGGCTATAACGCTGAAAGATGCTATATGGTGCGGATGCCATGTAACGGTGGATGGAATCTGGATCGCTATTATTATTGCATTCTCTTACACATTATGTTTTTGGTCAAAACTGCTAGGTCTCAGGAAATTTCTATGTATTATATTTTTAAATAACGATAATACTTCTCACAAAATAAAATGTCAGGAAGAATAAATAGAGTCGTAAGAAAAGAAGATGGATGATTGTGGTAAATACATAAAGTTGTTGGTGGATTCAAGTCGATCATAAAACGGAAACAATAGTGTGGATTCTGAGAAAAATAAATTGGTGGAGTCTAAATGAATAGATAGGCTAGATAGATGATTTGAATGATTTTTGGAGAATTAAGGAGTGCAAAGGTAATTGCTGGATCAATTTTTGGGAGATATTGGTGATAATGGGATTAATAGGATTTGATCGATTACTAGATGAGTCAATAGAAATGTTGGGAGTTTGGAGATATGATAATTGCAGTATAAACTTGATCAATGATATTCTTGGTGAAGGTATACTAGTGGATTAGCTAGAAATAGATAACGGAAAATAAGGTTGATTATTGTAAGAGCAAATTGTGGTTGTGGATCAATAGCAAAAGGAATGGGTTGATAGGAATTTTGGAATACAAAAGATATTGGTGGATTGTATAATTGATGATATTCGCTGTTTGGAGTTTTAGACAGCACTCAATATAGAAAATGTGTGTTCGGTGGATTAATCAAATGATATTAGATAGATGATGTCACTAGCTGTTTGGAGTTTTAGGCAACAATTGATCGGTGGATTATATAAATTATGATACTCGCCGTTTGGGGATTTAGGAAATAATTGATTGGTGGATTGTATAGTTGATGTTATCCGCTGTTTGGTGTTTTAGACAGCAGTCAATACATAAAGTATATGATCGGTGGATTAATTAATGATGTCACTCGCTGTTTGGAGTTTTAGACAGCAATCAATATAGAAAGTGTATGATTGGTGGATTGTATAAATGATGTCACTCGCTGTTTGGAGTCTTAGACAGCAATCAATTTGGAAAGAGTATATTTGGTGAATTAAGTAATGATGACACCCGCTGTTTGGAGTCTTAGACAGCAATCAGTAAGGAAAAGGGTGTCTTTGGTGGATTAAGTCAATTATGGCAATCGCGGTGTGGAGTTTGGGTAGAATTAATAACACTATGATTTAATAATAATAATGCTACTAAAAGCGATTTTTGGCAAATAAAATAACCCGAGCCTCTCCTTTGATAAGCCATGCATTCTATTTATTTGCATCCTGTGTATTGGCTCGTGGAGCACGGTGGTTAGTGTGCTCACACTCACTCTCATAACAAATCCAAAAGCAGGAATCAGGTCACTACGCTTTAGCAATACTTTTGGTTATGATGGAGAAGAAGATGAAGTCAACAAGGGCTAGGTCACGAACCTCTAGTTGGCTGCCTGTGGGCATGTCCTGAAGGTCCCTCATGTGTGCTTCGTTCTTCTGCTACTGCAATTTATTGATTTCGGCCTAACCAGCCCATGAGTAAGTCTACTATTATATTTACGCTTCCGCATGATATGTTCTTTGATATTCAAAACTGTAAACTGTGAGCACTATCTACTGATCCAGGGAATAGTGCGGTGAAATAACAGAGGAATCCGGATTGTTATATCTGGGTCCCTACAGTATTTGAGAATATTTGTATTCATATTTCAGAATATTCGCATTTGTATTTGAGACAATTTGATTCATATTCGATCCGTTTCCTATGCCCATCATTGATAACCGATCAAAAACCGGTGAAAACCAGCAAAACTGATACGAATTTATTCTGCCAAGACTTGTTATAGAAGTTGTAGGAGGATATTCATATTTGACCAAATTAAGTATATATTTGATTCAAATTCGTATCCGTTACAACATTTGATTCATATTCATATTCGAGAATATTTGCATTTGTGTTTGTATTCGTTTTAAAAACATGTATTCGTATTAGTATTTGAGACTATTCGACCGTATCTAATCCATTTCCATCCCTAATTGTCTTGATACATGTCGGTAAGTCTCTTCCATTTTAGTTCCATCAAACCACGCCTCATTTGGACCGACTAAGCCATATGTTACAACCTGTCACTTGAATTTCCTTTCAATATTTTTCATCTTCCTTGTGCCATGGTTAAGCTCATCCATCTTACCTGACATCATCGATTATTCTAGGCCTCAGCTCCTCCATGAACATAGCTCTGATCTTTGTCGTTCACCATGGTTGACTCCAAACGATACTGCATATCCAAAGATAAAAAATCATTTTTAGGCATAAGTTCTTCACAACGTGACCTATAATTACACATCTCATACAATTTATGACCACTAACCTAGATAACGAAATCATCCCATGACTTAAATTTTTAAAATCGTCAATTTCTGCAAACTGCTAAGAAAAATTTGCAAATTTATAAATTCTAAATTTTCACTCCTTCAAAACAATAATTTTTCATCACAACAGAATCTTAAACATTCTCACATGGTCCTTCACTAAACTTGCTTCCCAACTTAGATTATTATTGGGTAATAACTGATCAATTAATCATGCAAAAGTTGGGCCAAGAGTGAGCTGCAGATCATAATTTTTTTTGTGTGCGCGCGCGCTCTCTTTTGTTTTCAACACAATGTAAAATTTCCAGCTGCAAAAACTGAAAAGTAACTTAGCAAAAGAAAAAGAAATCTGTGAATTGAAGGGGCTGGAAAAAGTCGATGGGGGTCAAGAAATTACTGGGCCTGGAAATGGTTTTTGGAAGTGTGGTGACTCCACACCAAGCCCAGAGCAAGGCCCAAGCGCATGCAGATAGTTATTAGCCCGCGTGGTCTGGTTACACAAAAGTCCATGGCAAGTGCCTCAACTTATAATTTTTTTATTGTAGTTTATAATTTTTAGGCTGTTTAAGAAAGAGTAGTTCGTAAGAAAAAGTATAGAGTAATAAAAATACACACGTAATTTTGGCCGATATAAACGAAGTTGCTACAATGTATACTATAATCAACGTGTAGACTCCGTCTTAAAAAGATACTCCGTTTAAAAATTAGTTACTTAGAAAAATCGAAAAGCAGTTTTTAGAAGCTAAAAAGAAAGGACAAATATCTTGAATTCTATGGCCCATTCAACTCAGAAAATGGGAACTTAATAGCCCATGCTGTATAACATATATTTGCCCTTGCCCTGAAGTCTCTCACGTGAAATTTATACAGGTTTTGATTCGAACTAAATCCAAGAATTTCGACTACACCGACAGAAAATGAATTCCCTATGAAAAAGATAGAAAATGGATAAAATCGAAAATACTACTAATTAATTGAGAATTTACACTCCAATCATCACCGGAGAGCCCAAACTAGCTGGAATACTAATAGTTAGCTTGTGTCTTTTTCCTAAGTATCATACATATAATCCTTAAATAAAATCTATAAATATATAATAAAACCCATAAAATTCTTCTTTGGGGACGATCCCCGTGGGGAAAGCCCTCATCGCCGTCCGTCCGGTTGTGATCCCGCAAATCTCAAGACACAATCGGACGATAATGGGGGCAATCGCCACGTTGCGGATTGACCCCACAAATTTTTTTCTCCAACCGTCTGAGCTGCTGGTGGGGCTGGCCAACATCCGACCTTAACATTACCAGCAATTAGCATCTGTCATGAAGAAACTGTTCGCGCTTGCCTTTGGGTGGCTAGCTAGATGACCTCTTGATAATGCATGCATAAACCATGAATCATGTGATTCACGTTCCACGAGGGAGGTTTCTTCCCTCTCATTCTTTTTTTTTTTTTGGAACAGGTCTTCCCTCTCATTCTGGAAAAGAAGCAAATGTGATACCTCCCCTGGTCTCTACTCCATCCTAGTTACTAAATTTTCTCTTGCATGCACCATTCCCAACAATGGCGAGCCACAAGGCCACCCTTCACATATTCCTCGCTTCTTCAGGCCTCCGGTCAGCTACCCGCACACGCACCCATCTTTCCCCACCATCTCGCATAGTTTTAGGCACGGTCCTAGCATCTTGATCTCTTTACGTAAAGCTGCTTATGGGGTGCCACTTCTGATCATCTTGCAGCTGTGAAGAGCACATGGCAATGCACAATTGACCATGACACCTCCCTGTAATAGCTCCTAACATTCCTAACATTCACCCTTCAGTTCCCCGCTGCCCGCCAGCTTTACCTAGGCTCTGTGTTGGTATGACGGTGTATGGCAAAGTAGAAAGCTCGTTTGACATTAAACTACCGTTCACTATACCATGATTCTGGTTAGTCTTGGAGTTGGGCTGGCTCGAGGCCCAACTGGCACGGCACAGCCCAGACATGACACGGCACATGATGGACTAGGCCAGGATGGCACGAACTACCGGGCTAGGCTGGGTCTGTGAATCGGGTACATCGGACGACAGGGCACGACACACTCCAATGGACCATGCTTGGGATGGCATGGCCTCAAAGGCTCAATGCAACTCAGCACATCTCATCTTGGTCATCATTGTTGTGGCCCTCGAGGAGAGGGGAGGAAGACCACTGCCGTGGCCCATTGTCGACTCATCACTCCAAATCCCTGCGCTTAGCTCTACTCAGATCTAGAAGAGTGGAAGGGGACAGCTAGACAATTGTCGTCATCGTGGTGGGCTCATGGCCGTCGCTGCTCATATTTGGGAGAGAGCGAGAGGGGAAAGGCAGTCGCGGCCGTTGTCGCCGTGGTGGGCTTCGCAGCCCCCCACCGCTCAGACCTGGGAGAGAGAGGGGGGAAGGGCACTCGTGGCCATCATTGTCATGGTGGGCTTCTCTGTTGCTGTCGCTCAGATCTAAGAGAGAGAGACCGTGTGGGCCATAGCTACCATCGACCAACCGACAGGAGAGAGAGAGTGGGGCGGTGCGGTGTGGCCTATGAGCGTGCGGTGGTGTTGCGAGAGGAGGAGAGATAGCTCACGGGTAGGGGTGGGATTGGGAAGTGGATTGACCGATTGAGACAACGGCCATGGAGCAGAGAGGATTAGAGGATATAACGTTCCTCTCCTCAAGTTCTTCAGCTCTGACTCTCCATTGGATCCTCGCAAGCGGCCGGCGCCTGCTCCTCGTCTATGGTGCTGGCCATGGCGACGGGCCGACGGTGATGATGTCTACGGCTCCACACATTCAATATGGAAGGGTGGTCATACCAGAGCAGCACAACCCGACAAGGCGTGAAGCTTGCCGGTCCGAAGCCGTGCCGGCATGGCCCAACTCTCAAGTCTACTCTGAAGCACCCGCAGCGGGTGCTGGTTCTCGATCACGAGGATGTAGCGCTGGACGAACGACGCGACGTCCCCTGCAGGTATGCTTCAGGGAGGCCGTCCTCATCACCTCCAGCAAGAAGCAGCCGTCCGTGATCATCATCTCCAGGAACTTGCCCCTGTTCTCCCGGCGCCACTCGCCGTCAAGCTCCATGTACGCGGCCTCCAGCTCCTCCGCCACCTTCTCCATGGCCGCAGTGAGCTCCCCGAGAGTCTTGCAGGCCCGCCGGAGGAGGTGACGGACGGCCCTGAGCTTGTGCTCCTCCATGGGTAGCAGGTCGGCGTCCTTGCGGTGGAATGGGCCGAGGGCCACCGTCTGCGGCTTGTAGACGCTGCCATCGACCATCTTGAAGCGAGGCGGCACCCGCACCCGGAAGATGCAGTGCTTCGGTCATTTCACCATCTTCGCCGATGGCTCGTCGTCCTCGAGATTCTTCTCCGTGTCCATGACCCACATCCTGTAATTCCTTGTTACTTAGCTACTCTTGCTCTTGTGCTTCTGCATTCATGTATGCATGGCACTGCATGCACGGTTGTATGTAGGGGAAGAAGAACAGACGAAGCTCTGCATCCACATTGTATGCTATGTAGCTGTATATCTCGTGATCTTTTCACATGGTTCCTTTCAATGACCGCCTAGGTTAAAGCGATAGATCGGGACATAATTAAGCCTATGTTTAACGGACGGTGTTACTTACCGTGTTGCCTAGGTTAGGTTCAAAGATGCAAAGGTATTAGTGGATTATGTTACTTTGAATGGATATGGCCGCTAATGTGCTTTCGAGACAGTGGCTGGATGTTCTCTCTAATTGAGTGATTTTGGCTTTACCGAAAGGAGTGATGCTAATTGAGTACTGTATTACGATGAGCCAACCTGAGCCAATCAATTATGTGGGCCTAAATGGGCATTTTTCTAACGGTTTTACCTGTTTTTAACAAGTTACCAGAACGGTTACCGATTTCAAACCACCTAAATTCAAATTTGTAATCACGGTTTTTTTCCAGGTTCGGATTGAATACGAATCGAATAGTCTTGAATACGAATACAAATGCAAATATGAATATTCTCAAATACAGATACAAATATTTTAGAATATAGATTTTACTTATCACATTCGTATTTTATTATATACAGATATTAAATAAAACAGATTATTCGTTATCATTTTCCACCTCCATTTAATGAGGAGGTCATGTGTTCGACTCCCTTGATCCCATCTCGCAAGATGCTATTTTTCTATCATTTTAACTGTGGGACCTACATGTCAGAATTATATTCGCGGGAAATGAAGATGGCAAAGCTGGTGATGGACCATGTGGAGGTAACCACGTGTTAATAATGAGTAATTGACATTGGTTTAGATAAGTCGAGTTTGGTTTGGATGGTTCGGAGTCGAGTCGTTCCGGGGTGCAACGGGCTCGGTCGGACTGTGGTCAAACATGGTCATATGGGGTTAGGACGCTGAGTCTTTGATTTGATAGATTTGGACTTCATCTGTGGTAAGTATGATGGTATTTATGCTTTCATGTATCGAGCGGTGCTATTTGACGTGTTTCTTGTCTGTGTGACTGCAGGACGTCGAGACGGAGTCGTGGCGAGACACAGAGGACTGGACTAGGCACAGGTGGCGCTGAGGTCAGAACAGTCAGGAGGTGTCGAAGACGACGTGGACTCGAGGTGGTTGCGAGGCGTGCGAGACAAGGAGCGCGGAAGCTTCCCGGGAGGTGCAGGAGGGGCGAAACGGGAATTTCGCAAGGCTGCACAAGCGGGAGCGGGCTCCATTGGAAATAGCGGGCGTAACGGGGCGGAGACCCGTTAGCCATGGGCTATAAAAGGAGTGGAGGGGCTGCATGTCCATTTTAGCACTCCAAGGGTTTTGATTGAGTCAAAAGAGTCTTTAGAGGGTAGTTTAGCTTTGGCTCTTTAGTGGTTGAGAGAGACAGAGTCTGTTAGAGTGTGCTCCCTCTGTTGTCTCCTTCGTAGCTCTGAGTTCTTGCCTCCTCCCTTCATAAGTTCTTGAGAGTGTGTGCTTGAGATTGGAGAGGGTGAGGAGAGGGATTGAGTAGAGAAATCATGTAATCATTTCTCCGAATGTCCATACGTATCGGGACGTCTCTGTACTCCTTTCGTTTCGATGAATGAAAATCTGGAGTTTGGTTTCATCTGTTCGTAGCCTCTGTTCTTCATTTCCTTCTTTGCAAGATTTCTTGACTTTTTGATTTTCTTGTTCTTGCTTGCTCTAAAGTATCAAAATGGGTTGCTATGACTTGGGTGTTGCTCAAAAGCTATTTGGCTATTTAATCCCAAGAGCAAACTTAGTTTGATTCCAGTTTTATCTTTTTGAGTTCCCCTGTTCATCTTTCCAGATTCTAGGGTTTCTTGATTTCTCTTCATTCCCTTCATGAGATGGCCTAAGATTTGATCTGGAGTGTCTTAGTATCTTTACTAATCCACTTGCAAAAGCTCATGATCAAAGAATCAAGGATTGAAGAGGAATTGAGTTTTTAGTATTGTCCCTGTAGTCTTTCAGTTTTTGGACCTTCTAGAGTTTGAGGTGATTCTTATTTTCCCTTGAGAGAAAGTGGCCAAATTTGAGTTTCAGAGTCACTAGGCTATTCCCTAATTAATCTCTGAGTTCCATGGTCAAAAGACTGGAGATAAGGTGGGAATTTGTGATTTTGGTGAAGCTCTGTGCTCTTTTCAGCTTTTTGGAGAAATTTGAAATCTATGATTATTTCTTGATTCTTCCTGTTATTTGAGGTCCCCTTGTTATTTGAAATAAGCTAATGCTCTCTTGTCCAGTAGGTTTCAACTGCATTTCTTTCTTTCGGGCAAAATCTGCACTTTAGTTATCTTTCACTGCAGTCTGTTTTCGTGCTTTGCCTGCACTGTTTTCAGCCTGTAGTAGTAGTGCTAATTTGCAGCAGCATATGTTGCTATTTTCAGCCTTCGGTTATGCCAATTTGTAGCAGCATGTGTTGTTCTTTTTAATTTTCGGTTTGGCCTGTTGTGCAGCCTGTCCAAACAGCAATTAAGTTAGCAAGTAGTCACTGTTTTCGGTGGTTATTTGCTGCAGTTTCGAAGTCACTTTTGCTGCATGCAGTCCGATTAAAAGTCAACTCATTCTTGCAGCCACTGCTTGTTTTTTTGTCCTTCTTGATTGAGTAGAAGGTTGTCACCACTGCATGTCTTTTGCTGTTTGGTTTCAAGCCTTGTCTTTTCAAATGAATATGTCCTGTCAGTGGTCTTTTGCTCAAGTCATTTGATCTGTATTGGTTTTCAGTGGGCATTGTTTCTTCTTCTTCGTAGTTTTCTAATAGCTACCGGAGAGTTGGTTTTTTTTTTTGAGTACTTATGGGGGACGAACTTTTTAAGTGATCGACATTCACCCCCCTCTGTCGTCCATTTCGGTCCAACAGCTGGGATTCCATCCTAGGACCTAGCGCATCATTTTAACTGTAGGACCCACTTGTCAGAATTATATTCACTAGAAATGAAGCTGGCAAAGCTGGGATTCGATCCCGCGACCTAACGGATGCACCGTTGGGCTAGACGGTACACTCGATATACATATGGGCTTTCGATTATATTTATACTACTCAAGTTCAAACTTCAACGATTTTTTTAACAGATTAAAATTTTTACCGGAACCCAGCTGTAATTACGATAACTGCTGAATTTCACCAAAATTTCAGCCAAAAGTTTTTCCCTGCTGGATTCTCCTCCATGCCGCTGCCACCGCAGTTGCCTTCGGCATCGGTTGTAAAGACAACAGTGGCCACCGGCACTAGGTACAAATTAAAAAGGCTGAAGACAAATCATTAACCTAAGGAAAAGAACCGGGGGCATTCGGTGTAGCGGCTATTCGTCAGAGGGGCATGCATTCGGTAGCAGCGGTGTTGAGCTTGGCTTCGTCGGCGGCGTAGCGCCGCTCTCGTGCTTGCTCTACTTCGTCGACGGTGGCTCTCACCGGAGACGACGGTAGAGGCAGTGCATGAATCTAGAAATAAATAGAACAGTGAGAAATTTCAACTAAAATCTCCAATTTTTTAGTTGAGTTTTATTTAGCAAATCCAATAAGCTAGATGAAAATCTTGGAAGTGCACTGACCTAGTGCATCTATTATATAATAAAAGTTGATGATAAGTATTTTACAGTTGCCATGTGTTTTACAGCTGCTACCAAAAAGAGAAATAACTAGGCGCTGTGTTGGGAATGTCTTATACTTGGTTCAGTGTTCTAAAAGGCTTGGAGTTGCTGATCCATGGATCCCCTGGGACCTTACCCACAGGACCAATTCAACTGTATTTTGAAATATTAAATTATAACAGTGTAGATTCATAAAATATGTATAGATGTTATAGCATTACAATTATATAACAAATACTATAAAATTTTCAATCATAGGTATTAGACCTTGTATAACCAATACAATTGTATTACCAAATATAAATACATACATACATACATATATTTGTATTTAGCCACGTAATTAGGCGGGCAATTTGGCTAGTTTATCTGATCACGGAGACAAACTATCTTAAAATTCCTCGGCCCATGCAGTAAACTTTGGCGAGGAGAAAAACCCAAATAATTGGCAATTGCCCACTTGAAGCTCTCTACGCCCCCCATGCATCTCCAAGCTAGAATATCACCCTAGTTTGGGTGATTTTCCTGATACCGGTAGGACAAGACGGCATAGATGGTCTGGAGGACGTCGGGGACGAGGTAGATAATGGCGCCGATGAGTGCGAGGAACTTCCATGGGATGGCGAAGTACTTGTTCCAGAGGTAGAACCAGCCCCGGTACAAGTACACGCGCACCTTGCTGCTGCGGCAGTACTCCTCCATTTTTTTGCGTGTGTCGCACAGCGTACTATCGTCGTACTTCACCACGTCCTTGGTCAAGTTGTTGAACAACCGCACCATCGCCTGGTCGCTGTCGGCGAGTTCTTTCTTGATGATATTCTCGTCGACCAGCAGCGCCACGTCGTCGGCCGACTCGATGAGATCCTTCACGAACAGCACGTACGCCGTCACGTCGTTGGTCGTGCTGGCGTGCAGCGCCTCGAACGCCATCATGTTGAGGAGCTCGTACTCGGTGGAGTCGTCCACCACGAGCTCCGGCATAGTGAGCTTGCCCCTGTCGAAGTCCACGTTGTCGAGGAGATTTGGTTCTTTGGCCTCGAACCGGACGCCCATCTCGTACAGCTTCCGAGCGGAGTAGGGAACCACGGTCGGATGCGCAACTCTTGGGAGAGACTGGTCGAGGCAGCTGCTTAGACTCATGAACCAGCTGTGGCCGGCCGAACCACCATCGCCTCCGTACTGCTGCAGATCCTTCTTGGGGGCACGGAGACGGCTCTTGCGGTAGATGCCGAGCGGGTGGAGTCCCAGCTCCGGGCGGCCGCCGCCTTGCGTACTGCTCTGGTCATCATCATATTTTTTTCCAGTCAGGAAGTTCAGCACCTGCAGGTTGATTGCACCCCCATTCTGGCCATCAACCATGATCAAGTGATTGGTAATTAGCCAAAAAATTTTGGAGAGAAAGATTGACTGCGCGAAGTAACAAGTTTTTTACCGGAGGTATTGTCGCAAACGCGTCGATCCTCTCGAGCAGGAGCAGCGGTAGCTGGTTCTCGATCAATAGCATGTCGCGCCGGATGTACGGTGCCGTGTGCCGGACGCCATGATCGCCGAAGACGGGGTCATCGGGCGTGTAGTCGTTGGCGTGCTCCCCGTCGGTCCTCCAAATCATCTCCATCAAGAAGCACCCATCATTGATCATCATCTCCAGGAAGCGGCCCCGGTTGGCGCCGCGCCACTCGACATCGAGGTCCGCGTACGCGGCCTCTAGCTCATCAGCCACGTTCTCCACCGTCGCAACGAGCTGAGCGAGCGGCTTGCCCGCTCGCCGAAGGAAGTGCTTGACGGCCCTGACCTTGTGCACCCGCATGCGCAGCAGGTCGGGGTCCTCATGGTGGAAGGGGCCGAGGGACACCGTCTTCGGCTTGTAGAAGCTGTCGTCGTGCTTCCTGAAGCGCCGCGGCACACGGAAGATGCTGTGCTTCGCCGGCGGCTCAGCGGCCTCGAGCTCCTCTTCCATGTCAACCACAACCACCCACATCTTCTCCCAATTCGGTGGTGCTCAGTTAACCGAGAAGCTAGCTACTCTTGCTGTTGTTGCTTCTGCACTCAGGAAAGCATGGCGCGCTGCACACTTGCACAATAAGATGTGCAACAACAGAAGAGGTTTAATTTTACATATCTGGTTTGTATTTTTTTTATATATCACGTGATCCTCACAAGCATGGTGGTCTAGACTGAGGTTGTGTTCTGAGGTGACATATGGCTTTTGGTTAAATAATATTATAGCAACCGCTAGTTTTTTAGACATTTAACAAAAAAATAAAGAATAAATAGAAAAAGCATCGTTATATTTCTAAGGATAATATAAAGAAAAAAGAGGGAAAAATCTCGTTAAAAAGCCAACATATTTCAACAGTTTTTGGCTTTTGAAAACTTTAAATGGGCCTAAAGCGACAAGAAGGGACATAAATAAGCCAACGACTATGTTCTTTTTCAGCTTTTGGCTTTTCTACAGTAACTAGTTTTTAAATGGATTGTTTTTTTCAATATAAGGTCTATTAGTTAATTGTAGTATATATTATACCGACTTCATTTATATCGGCAAAAATCGCATGTGAGTTTCAATTACTCCGTAATCTCTCGCTCAAACAACCAAAATATTACAAGCCACAGCCAAAAGCGATAAGCCTCACCCAAAAAGAACAAGTCCTGCATTTGAAGGTAGTATTGGGTGTGGTGTTACTTGCCTTGTTGCCTAGGTTAGGTTCGAATTAAGATGCAAAGGTAGTGGATAGTGTTCCTTAGCTTGCTTGATGCGGCCACCAATGTGCTTTACGTACAGTGGCCTGATGTTCTAGCTTCAACGTCCATTCAGCCATTCAGGCTTTACCAAAAGGACAGATACTAAATTTTAATATTTGTATTGACCCTACCGCGATGCACCTTTATACTTGTCTTCTGCGGAGGCTGAGGTGCTACCTTTTATACCAACAGCAATCTTCTCAGCCGGATGATTGGAGAAGCAACAGCCGTCCTACGTGGAGCAGTTTCATCATTGCCACTGAGAATTGAAGAAATTACCCACTCATACCACGTATAAAAGCTGGACTTCACTTCTCTCCCGACCCCATTCGCCTCCCCTCCCCTCCGCTCCACCACACCCGCACCCACACCCGACTCCGCAGGAGGCGGACTAGGGTTTGGCCTCCCGCCCCGGCCGTCCTCCGCCTGTTGCCTGCGCCGGCCATCGTCCTCGTCCCCGACTGCCTCAGAGCCCGGCCCCGCTAGTCGTCCTCATCCCCATTGCCTCGGAGGCCGCCGCCGCCCGTCGTCCTCGTTCCCAACCGCCTCGGAGGCCGGCGCCGCCTGTCGTCCTCGTCCCCAACCGCCTCTGACGCCTCGGTCTCGGCCGCCTCCCTGTATGTCCTCGCCGCCGGTCGTTGTCCTATTCCCCAAACGCCACCTCCCGAGCGCCGCCCCGCCGTTGTCATCCCCGAGCGCCGCCTCCGTCCGCCTCCTTCGGAGCTCGCCTCCGCCCAAAATCCTCTCCTGTGCGCCCCCAGATCTGGATTTGGATGAGGTTTTGGATGCGCCGCCGCCCTCGAGGGTTTGGGTGCACATCCCCATCGCCCCAGCAACGAGGAAGCTGCTACCATCCGCACCTCTGCCGACCTCAGGGCCACGCCGTCCGCTCCGTCGCCTCAACGTGCTGTCGTGTGAAATTTTCCCCAAATTGATGTTAATTGCTGTGATTTGAGATAATTTTTCGGCTTATTAGACATCCCTTTTTTGATCCCGAATATATGAAATTGAGGATTGGTTTGGGTACTATGATTTAGTAAATTGGGGATTTGGTAAATTACGGATGATGTTCATGTGTGTTACGGTGTTCAGATCTGGACTTTCTGATTATTGCATACCAATATCAGGCAGAAGTGGCATGCACCACTAAGTAGCTTCTATTTGCCTACTGCAATGGCAGACATCTTCTGCTTAATCTTTACAATGCGGTAATAAAAATTTGTAAATGGATTGTGTGAAATTATACAATGTATTCAAAGA